>JAGTTH010003174.1:0-120895 GCA_022606485.1 Agraylea sexmaculata
CTATCACGCTGGTAAAGAGCATTCCAGGTTTACTCTGATTTCCTGTATGCAATGAGGTTACTTTTATAAATCATACAAAAAAAGGAAAAATAAAATAGACGAGCTGATAAATTGTCTCCGGTCATAAATTTAAGATTTTTTTAATCTTATACAAATTATCCACAGCCTCTTTTTTCACACACTTATAAATATTGGTTTACTTCTAATTATGTTATTTTTTATAAATATGTGTTGTTTTGATATATTAAAAAAAATAACCCATTTAACAGGTTTCTATGTATAATGAGCGGCATTAAGTCGTAAAATGTAAATTCAGTAAAATCAGATTGCAGGTTCCATTGAGAGGTGTGTCGATACTTTGACAAGAAAAATTGAAGGAGAGAGTGCACGAAATAAGGTTGGCAAATCGAGGTTGCATTTGCCATAGTAAAACCTCAGTTAGTAGGAAAAGGAAGTACTAAAAGCCTCTAAAATTTCACAACCCCTCGTGCATGTTTAAATCGACTTCTTATTACTCTTTGGAAACTCCATCAGCCAGGGAAAATAACCCCAAACACAAATTATCCATATTAATTCTACCATGAAAATATTTTACACACACGCTTTATTTTATTTATGAAAGTAAGACAGCGACTATGTCTTATTGTCGGCTTTTCATTTGATCAAATCGACGTGATTGCTCAATATTCCCTAATTGGTGTAATCAAAGATGAATTATTCCCTCTAATGTGTAATGCACCTTAAGTAGAGAAACTATGATTTTCTCCATAAATGAAAATTGATCATTTAAATCCACCTAATTCTATAACATATTCTTCATGGAAAATAAACGTACTGAAATTATATATATAATGTTTGATACAATGTCGATTCATTTTATATTCCTGGAATTCAATGATAGAGATACATAAAATTATTCTGAATCATGGTGAATTTTTTTTTTATATTTTTATATTTGAGTAGGTAAATTAATTTAAAGAAATATGTTATTTGTAATTTCCACAGTAATTTTATTACAGAGTCTGATAAAATTACTATGGAAATTACAAATAAGTATTTTTTTTAAATTATGGAATTCCACCAAGAAGTCAACACTATCAACAAGATTAAAATAAAATTAGCATTAAAGTTACTTTTAAGTATTTTTTTAAAATATGCATTTTTGGGTTAGTTTTTGTTTGTAAAAAAAATAGAAACCTTTTTTTAATGTTATTGTGGTATACCTATAAGTTTTTATTTAACGATAAAATTTCCTATAAAACTATTTTACAAAATATGCTGGCATAGTATTTGAAGAATGAATTTATTATCCCATAAAAACTATCACCAAACCTTTATGTAAAAAATAAAGAAATGTGTAAAACACAAACGTTATAGAATGGATTGCGAAATTTCAATTATTATTCATAAGATTTTTTGAATATAGAGTTTTCCCTCTCGATTCTGGTTATCGATGGAAAATAATAAAATATAATAAAGTATAAATTCGTTGTTATTAGAGAAGATTTTTATCAGCAAACAGGTAAGACTCCATTTTATAGATATCCAGAAGAAACTACTTTTTATTCATGACTTTATTATTTACAAAGATGAAGTTTTTATATATGTTGTATCCAGTTTGCGGTTTTTCCATTGAAATGCATTCCAATGTTTAGACATATTGGAGTGTAATCGTTTTAAAGGACTAGGGATAAACTCCCATAGAAATCCAGTTTACATGTTAGTAAACCAGAATGTGTAATTGAAATCATAAGGACCAACTTAAACCACACTAAACAAAACTAACATTGATCATTGAACCGAATTCAAAGTCAAACCCTAATAACCGTTATATTATATTTAAACAAATAACCTCAATCTATTGATAAACGAAATTTGGGCTTTGTTTGAATGGGGTGAAAAAGTATTGAATTTCACCGATAACTAACGGCCATCATTAAAAATTTAGTAAATATAATATGATTATTTTTAATACCCGCTGATTATTGCTTAATATTTATATTTTATTAATCTTAACAAAGAGTCTAGATCTGAAATGAGCCTAATTTGAGTCGGTACGATTCTTTTTTATAGCATAATTTATTTTAATAAGCTGAAAGAAATTTAATGGTATGGGGGTAATTTGGCGATACGAAATCTTATTGTATTTTTGTATTGAAAAGATATTCTTTGATTAAATATGTTGGTAAAAATATTTTGAATGGAATATGGTAAAACAAGCTGTGTATTCTAATTGAAATAACTGTGGTGAGGTAGGACAATGCAAACCCTGCAGGCACTGAAACTTCAGGCCTTTGTGTTGCCTTATCCATATATCCTGAATATCCCCAAAATAAACCTAATCGACTAATACGAACATGGAAATTATTCACTGTATACCACAACAAAGAATTTCGTCCAATACAATTAATTCCAATCAAATTGTTTTTCATATTTTGTACATAATATGTATTGACATAATATATGAAAACAGTTAAGCGAATAATGAACTTCCCTTTCGTATAAATAAGCAGCTTTTTTGCCGATTGTTAAAGTATTAACTGATTCTTATTAAAAACCGATTGAGCATTTGTATACTTGACCTTCAAAATGAGAAGAAGGTCACCATAGACAAGGAATTTCTAGAAATAATTACCATTGTATTATTACTATTATTTCAGAGACATTCTATAGAATATATATTTTTTATTTTTTTATTTTACATATAATATTATTATGTCATACTGCAGTACCACTAGAGCATTACGGGGGATCCCAAGTCGCCGTGATGATAGTGCAGCACGCGTCAGTTAAATTAAAATATGGATTTCTATAAAATGAAACTTTTTTATAACATTATACTCTTAATATATTTAATTTGGTGTGTACCGATCTATTTGTATTTTTTTAAATATTGTGTGTAGTATTTTTAAACCTGCTAATTTTATGAAAAAGGTTTAAGTATAAGTCAAAAACCTATATTTATTTTGTTGATTGTGAACTTCTTATTGGAATTCCATAAATAAAAGAAATTTGTTATTTGTAATTTCCACAGTCTGAGTACTTTCGACTACAAGTTAATAAAATTACTGTGGGAAATTACAAAGAACAATTTTCTTTAATCTATATTTATCTATTAGAGAGACTTTAGAATTTATCTTACAATTCTGGAAATCAGAGTAAGCCCGAATCGAGGCGATCGGTAGAGAATTTGTTAATATTATTCCTGATCTTCCAGTCAAAATGGCCAATACAATGGGTGTCATTTTAATTGTTTTCAAACAAACTACGTAATAATTATTAGAACGATGGATTTTAAATATGTAAATTAACTTGTATTTAACTGAAAAGCGATGGAATAGTCGTTAGTATTTAAGAAAGTTATAATAATATGACGAATGTGTGATGTGATTTTACTTGGGGAGTATTCATGGCGCAGGTGGGCCATTATGCGGCCTTTCCATATGCCATCATAAAGACCTAATATATCAAAAGGAGAATGACTACAATACTCGAAGTATGCCAATTCATTATTAATTAATATATAAATAAAGAGGGAATACCCTGAAACAATCCTCTTAAAGGTCAATTAATTCCTGAAATAATTTTGTGATATGAGCTGTGGTACTTAACTTAATGCACATTATCAAACTAGTAATGAATGTGATTTTGAGGCAAAAATTCAATTGATTGAATACAGGAATTGTGTGAGAAAAAGAACCAAAGTAAATAGTTTGTTGAGAAGTTTATGGACTGTTGGTAATTAAATTTATCCAAACTACATAATACATGTAATTACAAAAAAAAAAATCAACCAACAAAGATGTTTTCTGAGACTTATTCTGGAGGTTTATTTATAAATTAAAGTATGTAATTTTAATTGGACTTAACGTATAAAAAAATACAAGTAATTTACTTGTGTATTTAACTTCACGGTTATGACTATAGCCGTTAATCAATAAATATTTTAAAGTGTGAAGGTAACAATTTAAAAAAAATAGGAAAATTTAACATTGATATCTTGTCGGACTATAAAATATATTTTCTTATTAAATACAACCAGAGTAAAAATAAGAGAAAAACATGGAAATTGAATTGAATGTGACGGCATAAAAAATACGACATTTCATATCAGAAATTTCACACATAAATTACAATAAATTTGCAAAGTACTACGCAATGATTTAACGAAAAAAGTGTAATTAAAAACTATAATGAAAACTCGAAAGAGACTCGTAGAATTGAACACAGAAAGTAGAGTTTGACTATTTTAAGTTTCTTATTTTGCCATAAAGCCAAGTACATTTATATCTATATAAATGTCCAACGACTAAACTATTACATTTGAAAATAGCCGTTTCAATTTTATACTGTAACCTCGCTTGAATATTTCAATGTAACCCAGAATTTATGTTTGGACGATCTCATTTAAAAATTTGGTACGTTGACGAAATTTTAATAGAGAAAAGAGTTGTTTTTTAATGTTGATTTTCTCATATATTTTAAGCTTATGACAAAAATATTAAACGTTTTGGATTTATTTTGGACGTTGCTTTGTAGTTTTTTCAATTTCCTCTTTGTGGTGTATTTTCTGAGTGATCGAAATAAAATTTACTCACATGCTTACGTATATTTTGAATATAGATTGAATCCCGATTTATATCACGGCTGGAAAAGGGGCTTAAAAATAAAATCAATAAAAGTGTGATAAATTATAAAAATGTTAAAAATTATAAGCTGACTTTGTTGGAAACAAGAAGACACCACTTGTTTCTATTGAAAATATTGTCTGAATTTCACGAGAGTGCTTTCAAAATATTTTTATACTGAAGTATTTTAGAGAGGTGAATAACTTTATTGTCATTTGCAAGTATTATTACTTAATGGAGATAAACGAATAATTGATTTAAAAATTCGAAACAAACATTACCCTTATTATTTTATAAATTACCCTTAACTTACAAATGTTTTTATATGGATTAAATTTCCGCTTTCATCGAGTGATTTTTAGTACAAATTATGAAAAATTAATTTTAAAGTGTAGTTAGTGACTTTTTGCCTACCAACGACGATAAATTAGAATTTAACTTCGCGCTGACGTCACAAGTTTTAATATTGTGGTGACAATCGATTGACAAAAAATATAATTTTAAGCTTTGGATTGTTTCGAAGAATACTAAACACACATATTATTTGTCGAGTAATTTTTGCAGAGTACATGAAATTTATCTCCTATTCATACCGGAGGGGTTTCACTAATTATTTAATTTAAAAAAAAATGAATATGTGCCGTCTTATACCTCTTTAAATACTAACTACATTAAATAAGAGCTCTAATTACTATGAAATAGTTTTAAATTGATTAAAAACTGAGAACGATATATATATATATATATATATATATATATATATATATATATATATACGAAACACAAAACCTTTGATGCCTGCTCTATGCTGAAATTTGATGATGATATACATATATATTCATGATATTTATATGCATAATTAAATAGTATCACAACAGCAAATGAATATTCCACAAACGCTTTCTTTTTTTCAATAATAAAAGTTTCATTTTAACACCATCAAATTTAATCATTTAAATGCAACTTACGATAATGCCTTAATTATTAATTTGTATAAAATAATGTGTATTTTCTTCATAAAATTGTTTTTTCTTGTAAAATTACACGTATTGCAGTTAAAACCTATGCTGCATAGTAATGTATAATATCATTTTAATTAATCAAAACAAAAATAAATATTATGAGATAAATGAAAATATTATTAAATATTGTATTATTGCTTATTACCACCACCAGTAAAATAGCTTAATGGTTAAGGAGCATGACTCCGATTAATTGAGGGTCTTGGTATAACATCCTGCTTTAATTTAAAAAAAATCGACTCTTGCTTCTCGGATATCATATTAATAAAATCTTAATTGCTCGTTTATATCCAAGTTAATTCTGTTTTCCTGGATTGACAAGTAAATATTGAAGCGATTTTTAAGTAAAAAAAACCTCGGGTTAGATGAAATATAAATTTACAGAAATCTAAATAAAAAGTGATACATGGCTTTTCATATTTTTATATGATATCAATAATCTGAATACCCATTCATGATACATTTTGAAGATAATATATTATGAATTTCTAGTGACTTGTATCCAAAGTATTCATTCTTCAGGCTTTTTATTCAAGTTCCAGTAATATTACAGATTCTTTTGAGGAGTTTTATTTTTTGGTAACAGCACCTCTTTATAACGTATATTGAAATTTAATTTGTACGTACCTTGAAAAATATCATACTATTTTAAAGAGGTTCTTTAGAAATGTACATTTCCATATGAAATTGCCGTTAAAGCACTGTGTATGATTATAATAATTGTGAACGTTTTGTCGTAAAGGAAAAAAATCATTAAATTCATATCACGTTTGTGTTGTTAGGCTGTCTAACGTTATATGTACGTGATTTCTTTATATTCTGGGAATTTCACCTCCTTGTCCAATGGATCATAATAAATCAATATTATTAAAACATCATTATTTATGTTTAGGTTTGTTTCTCCTGGCAATATTTGTTATTCTTAATGAGTATTGTCAGATTTAGAGGCTTTTAAGAGAATTATTAAACATTTAAATTGTGATAAAGAGAAGTAATTTGTATTAATATCTCATTTATTCACTAACATGTACTGACACTATTATAAACACATAAATTACACATTCAAAAATATGAAATACTATTTTGGATTTGGATCTTTGGGCATCTATATTAATACAAGTATTTTCTATTACCATTTGAAATATTTGATGTCCTTTGTATCATTCTTTAACTAAACCAGTATTAAATTATAAGATTCATACAAAGTATTGAATACCAGTCTTTTAAGAGCAATGGCGGCTTTGAATTGAAATGTCATTCACAAAGAAAAACTTGTTTTTTTTATAACAGAACTCGTTCATCTAATTCTAAATTTATTAACAATAAGAACTTCGTATAAGACTGATTCATTCAGGATAATATAAAAAATATGTTTTAAAAAACTCGGATGTATTTATAAATTACTCGCATTCGACTTTATAGGTATTCAATAAATTTTCAATTTAAATGTAAAATGTAGGACCTTATTATTGATTTGGTTCACGAAGGCAGAGATTCCTTTTAATGATAACGACTGCGAAATGCGTACTAATATTAGACGAAGTTTCAAGAACAAGGTCGTTTAAAACCAATCGATTTATTTTTCAAAAGGGTCTATGTTTTATTAAAATAAATATTTATATCAAAAATATTCTTTTTGAAATTTTCTGTCTATTAATAAACGACCCCTCAAGGAGAATGTCATTTCCTGTCGGAAATTTAAAAATACAAAACGCCATCGTATAAAAATTTCAACATGTGAGATTGAAAATTATTTGTTTTGTTAAGATGATTCAACTACTATGTATTTATCATCTCCAGACAGCTAATTAATTTTTTTTTATAAGCATAAAGGAAAATGCTTTGTTGTTGACAGCAAAAAAGCTCGAGGAAGGAACTCCTTTGTGTCCGTTTTATTTTACGAGACCTGCAACACGACGATAAAATATAAAAATCCGTACAAAAGAAGCCAACCTTATTTCTAAAGATGCTATGTAATGAAGATTTATCTTACCTCAGAGACTCACAGTAAATTGACACACTGTAATCGTGCTGAAAATACTAATTAAACAACATTTCACATTAAACGGTCAAGGATTTGCATAAAGGCTTCCAAATCCGAAAAAGGTACAGTCCCTTGGGACGGAGAAGAGGGCGATTATTGCCGACAGTGTCGTTAAAAGTACATATTCCTTGAAATTATACATAAAAGCATTTACTGGGTCTAATAAAAATGCCTCTCAGAATTGCGTCGTCGAGGCGGCTGGATGCAATTTTGAAATAAAATACTCATTCCGCCTTTGGATTTGATTTCTTTCAGGTTCATGGTTGTTCTAGTGTGCCTAATATTCAGCGTGTTATCAACGATAGACCAATACAGCAATTTCGCAAACGAAACCCTATTTTGGATGGTGAGTTTCTCTATTCAATCTAATGAGTTATTTTTTTTGATACGATTTTTTTCATACAGGAAATATGCCTGGTGGTATTTTTCGGTGTGGAATATCTGGTCCGTCTTTGGTCAGCGGGATGTCGATCAAAATATATGGGATGTTGTGGCAGACTCCGATTTATCAGAAAACCAATATGTATTATAGGTAAGCAAACAGTTTTTTTAATTGAAAATATTGATAATGTGTGAAATTGAAATGATCACACGTTTTCTGATACGAATAAAATTAAATATATAATCATGGCTTAACAAATATTTATAATATCACTGCGTTAACGATTTTATAAATTGCCTATTACAACATATTGGGTAAAATCTGATAATTCTTTCATTCCATATGTTTCACCTAAATAATATTTTTTTACTAAAACCAACTCAACCCACCCATTTTTTTTACTAATTATTAGTGATATTTTATTCGATTTCATTTAATTTTTACACACGATGCTCTTTTAAAAAAATAGTAATTATTTTGATATACCTTTTATCAAGGTTTCAACATCCTTTTTTTTTAAATGCACTTTTTTCGAATCCGTGACTATTTTCTCGTTATCTCTTGTTATTCTTATCCAATGTTTTCCATTTAAAATTATTATTATCTTATTTTTTCTTATTATGTTTTTGTTCTTCTTTAATTATAATTTCCATTTGTTATCATTATTATATTGCTTTTTTAAAGTTAATGCCATAAAAGGCGTTAACATAACAAATAAATAATAATATGAAATGGTGTAAAAATGTTTTTTGTACACCTGGCAACATTTTACTTATAAATTTTATCCAAGGTTTTTTTCATGAATGTGTAGAGTAATTTTTACTCAGCATTTCAGACGGGCTCAGAGGAGAGATTATCTACTAATTAAGGCCCTAATTAGTCACACCGCAAAATTGTATGATGCCACTAATCACAGCCGTTTGAAGTCACTTCACCTTAATGATATATCGTTGCATTCTATAAATAACACTTACATAAAATGAATAAATTTTCCTGAATATTAACTCTTAATCGTTCTTAAATTGTATCCTGAATTGGGGTGAATAGGGACAATGTTATGGTATTTGAGCCGTTACCTAATTAATATAACCGTGTTTACGAATTGGAATATTGCAAAAAATCGATGTGTAATTAACACAAAAACATATATACAAATTGTCAGCTTCACAAAAAGAGAAGCAGACTTGAAATATTTGTGATTTTTATTATTGAATATTATGCTGCAAACATATAGATTTCGTTTTCATTTAATACACGCGTTTATTATTAGTAAAATATTATAATTTATATGTACCTACGCAACCAGGAGCTTTTTAGAAAATATAACAAAATATGTATTTGATAATGGCCTTAGTATTCACCTTACAATTCAAGAAATCAGAGTCAATGTGGATCAAGATCATATGCCACATTAGCTTTTATCAAAACAAGAAATTTTGACATTATTTTATATGTATTTATAAAAAAGCGCCTTATATAGATTGGGTTGTACTTAGTTTAGATGATTAGGAGAAAACTGCATATTTATTTTGATTTGTTTTCTTTACCTAATAGATCTGATCGTCGTGGTAGCTTCAATGGTAGTTTTATCAGTCGGTTCAAACGGTCAAGTATTTGCTACAAGTGCCATAAGAGGTATTCGATTTCTTCAAATACTCCGCATGCTCCATGTGGATCGTCAAGGAGGAACCTGGAGACTCTTGGGCTCCGTAGTCTTCATTCATAGACAGGTAATTATCCTAACATATAGTTTAATAAGATTACATTTTAATTATTGTCATATATTACAGGAGCTGATCACCACTTTGTATATTGGATTCTTGGGCCTCATATTTTCGTCGTATTTTGTATATTTGGCCGAAAAGGACGTTGTCGGCCCTAATGGAAAAGCTGATTTTGGATCATATGCAGATGCTTTATGGTGGGGAGTCATCACAGTTACCACAATTGGTTATGGAGACACTGTGCCACAAACCTGGATGGGCAAAATTGTTGCTTCGTGTTTCTCAGTATTTGCAATTTCATTCTTTGCTCTCCCAGCGGTAAGTCTTCTCGAGATTCACAATATTGCTACAAATACAATTTCCTTTTCTCGCATGATAGAGCACAACACGTTTTGAAACAAGCCTGATAAGATTACGCAAGCATCAGAATTCAAATTCATTAAAAGTGTATTGATTGAATAATAACTTCATTATGGGGGACAAAACCATGAACGAATAAATAAATTGCCTAACTTCCAGGCGACTCCATATCGCCTGCACCAGCGTATAATATCGTAAGTGTAAACAAAGTCTTTATGGAACTGTAACACTGCCTGTCACGTGTCACTCGGTTTAATTATTATTTATAAAATATAACAGTTTACGATTAAATACCTTCTTTTGACATATACATGAAATGTGTTATAGATAATAGATGAATCTACATTAGTTGCCGGTCAAATAGGACTATTTTACTATTTCGAAAAAGTCCCACTTAATAGGTTAAATAATGACTGAAAATCAACATTTTTTGACGTTTCATACATTTCATACATGCAATATGTGGCTCAGTTCCATAAAGACTTAAGAGCACACAGATTTTTTTTGCACTAACGATATTATACGCTAGAGCAGGCGATATACAACATGTTTTTATTCATACTAAAATAAATAAATTGAAGAATAAGCACATAACATGTCATCCATCTACACCACAATTAATGGTCCAAGTCGGCTAGTTAATCTTTTCAATTTTTAATTATTATTTGAAAAAGTTTGAGAATCTTGCGTATTCACTTATTTAATGATTGACCGCCTGATTTGAATTTGTATTATTATAAGCATACGTCATAGGATTCATGAAACAACAATAGTACGTAAACAAAAACATAACCTCAAACGCACACACGGTCAGCAACCTGAGACATTATGATAACATGTTTACAATATTAGTTCTTGTTGATGCAAATACGGTCAGCGACCTTGGGAGTTATGACAACATACCTGTTTATTGTTTATTCATTTGAACTTGAAAATTAATTTTGTTTTCGTTATCCTATGATGACATAATATATTCATTCATTATAATAACCGAAGATTCATAAACTGCCATAATAAATTATTTTATTATTATTAAAAATAAAATTATACGAAAATAATCTTAAGCCACCTTTAGTATATTTTTAATTATCGTACTAACATTACATAATTAAGATAAAAATTAAAATTTTAGTGTCAATTAAAAACATGTTATATACAATTTACTATGGTGTCAACACATCTCTGGAACTGCGTTTATATTCCCTGTTGCGGTGAGTGTAAATGGAGTATTGATTTTGTACTTGGCATATGATCGAAGTACAACAATATAGTGGATACTTGAAATTCTATGTATTAAAATTAAACCTATGTATTTTATAATATAATCCCATATACCACAAGTACTCTCATACTTAATCAACAATATATAAACAAGACCTCAAAATTCATTTATCATTATGTTGATAACAAACCATTCTGTTTACCATCATTTTTCATCTTTAATATTATATATTAAATACAAATTTTCACCATTGTTGGTTTAAAACTCTTCCTGTAGATTGAACTTGTTGCGGTTTTTTTCCCGACACTAGCTTAAAATATATTTTCTTATCATTTTAGGGAATCCTCGGATCGGGTTTTGCACTAAAAGTACAACAAAAACAACGACAAAAGCATTTTAACCGACAGGTGAGTACTTTTATACTATAAAAAATATATAAATGCACACGCTTCAAATATGATCGAGATTTTTTTATAAATGATACCGAAGCAGTTTTGTATGGAAAAAAGTGATGATCATTTTATAAAATGAACATGGAAACGAGGGAAAATTTATCGTTCAGTGAATTCAATTCAAAACATTGTTTGGAATATTTTTAAAAGGATATTTTGAATTTATTTGTATAGATGAACATGATATACTTTCTTAATCTATTTTATTTTATCATGCCCACTTACATCTTTTATGGGATTAACTTTTAAAAACGCAAACATATGAACCAACCACAGTTAACTTATTGGAAGAAGATATTATGGTCTATTTGCTCTCAATAAAGAAAAAAAACAACCCTCCATACTAATGCATTCATTAATCTTACGTTTAAATATAATTAACCTTACTTAATTAAAACTTAAAGGTAAGTAAGGTTCCAGGGCTTCTTTTAATATGGAGAGATGATTTTTTTGTCTCTATAGAAAGCGAAGAGAATATACATATATGTAATATGCACACAAAAAATAATATTTATATAGTAAAATAAAATAGGAGTAAATCATTCGATCCGTAATATTTTTATTTTTTTTATAAAATAAAATATTTATTATTTTATGACACGCGTATATCTTTGTTTAATTGATCAATTATTTTCTATAAAGAACGCGGATTTAAAAAGTTTCGTGCCTAATATGGACGTACTTCGGGGTTCTATTGAATTATAATCATAGATATAAACAACAAAAGATATCGCATGAGTGGCTAAATGCGTGTTTAGTTCAAGTGGATCAAATGGCCAAAAACATGAGTTAGATGGCAAACATTATACTGTAAACATCTCTCTTCGTATTTTCAGTTATATTTCACAGTAAAATGGGTAAATACATTGTTACTACATGTCATATGGACTCAAACATACACTCAAATACATCTAGGCTCACTTTTTATCAAAGACTACTTCTTTAACATGTTTAAAATATTTTTTCGTTTTAATCGCAAAGTATTGTCATAACCACTCTCAGTGGTCATTAGAAATGTGTTGAGTGAGGGAGACACACTTATGCCTTTATCGAATAGGAGAGAAGAGTGCAACATCAGTGCATAATCGCATCAGTATTTTTACCTTACAATCCAGGAAATCAGAGTAAACCTGGATCAAGACGATCGACCGGGATTTTATTAATATTATTCCCGATCTCCCAGTCGTAATAACCGATCAAATCAATTTTAAAAATTCTTGACTTGAGTGGGATTCGAACCTATGACCACAGTATTAGTAGCCACGCGTCTTATCCCCTGAGCTATCACGCTGGTGATATCTATGATTATAATATAACAATAATGTCGGAGCGGATTTTAGTTAATATTGATTTGGTGTAAAGTGTTCTGAAGCAACAGCTTCGTCATTCTCCCTCCCCATTTACCGATGACGAGGGGGTGTAAATGTTGAAGCCCGTTGAATGTAAAAGTTTTAATGACGCCTCATTGCAGATACCAGCAGCAGCCATGTTGATCCAGTGCCTTTGGCGATGTTACGCAGCAGACAAGAGCTTCAGGAGTACAGCCACGTGGAACATATATGTTAAAGACACACAACAAAATCAACCAGCTCCTGTTTCCACCACTCCTCTCTCTAGGGTATGCCAAACATTTCAACTCAGAACCTCTTCTGACTTCATAATAATCACCCACTCTCCATACTTTATTTGCAACGTCCGTCCGCTGCTCGACCTTCATATAAATCAGGGTTGCTATTTTACCACTGAACCATTACGTTACTAGAATGGCGCGTACAGATATATACACATATTGAGCTAAGAATATGAACGAAATAACACCTAACCAAAGAAATCTTATATATAGAAGCGTCATGCAATATTGCGCTATACATTCGAATATGTCCAGTCACTCATACGTGTACACGCAATAGAATTTAAATTAGCGAGGCGGTAGAAACAGCGCCCCAAGCGGCTAACACATTAAACTCTTTAGTGCCTATGCCCATACCTAACCTCATATGTGCGTGCTATTGTTTTGACGTATTTACTTATTTTATTACGTAATTACGTATTTAATTTTTTCTAATGCCGCCTACATACACTCGCGAATGTAGACGAATAGCTAGATTGTGGATGGCATATTCGTCAACATTTTCCTTGGTTCGTCGAGTGTGTGATGGATTTTTAATAAATGAAATCAAATGTTTAGAAAATCGATCATCGAGACGGGTAATGCGTAATATTGCGAGTAATAATATTATTTAACAATATTAATTCGCATTCTCGCGAACGTTCGCACGAGTGTGTGGATGCGCCATAAGACAAAAAAAAGAAAAACATCAACAATTATAAAACAATTGGTGACAATCAAACTAGAATGACACCTGTGAATGGAATTTCGAAGACCTTTAAATACTATTGAAAACGTCTTAATATAGATTATAAAGTACGAACATCGATAATCAAGAGTACAAAGGTAACATAATATGATTTTGAGAAAACTTAATTTGAATGTTTGATTCATTGGGAACTTTTTTGTTCGTTTTCGGGACTTTTTACGCCAATTTTTCAAAAATTTTACCGGTTTCATCAACAGTAGTAAGTGACTCGATTGAAATGAATCGCAATATCGACCCACCCCCTGGATTGATAAATTAAAAAAAAATACAAAAAATTATTTTTAACAAATCATTATTGGGCCATAATAATTTAAAATTACCCTCATAACGCAAATTAAATCCAAAAGGGAAAAATGTGGATGTATTCGTATTTATTACCTTTGTGTTCTTGACCGTCGATATGTTTTTATAATTATTTTCTTTGTTCGTAATATAACAACCCTGAACAGACGCTTCGAGCAGACGTATATGTTTTAATTTTTAATGAAGTATCGAGGTCTTCCTAGAACAATATTGTAAATGAGATTTATTTCCGTGTGTGAAATTGAAGGTTTCGCCTGTACATTTACATACAAAACCCAATAAGTGTTTTTTATCGCTATTATATAAGCTGAAAGTATTGCCTGAAAATCGCTGCAGCTTTGGAATGCTTCTAAAATGCACTGCAATCGAAATTCTAATTCGGAAATACTTTCAACCTGTTATAACAATAAATAAATACGAAATTTTAGTATAAAAATATAAAATTTCGGAGCGTTAATTGCAATCGTTATATTTTTCTTCTTTTTATGTTTAAACGCTTTACACTTCATTTATGAGGACATTGAAATCCTGCAGGTGACAAATTTACTGCAGTTTAAAAATAACCCAAATTTAATAAATATATATACTTGTTAGTATATATATTTATAAATGTATAGTATTTTGGAGTAAATGTTAAATTGTCGCTAGATGTTGATTAATGTGCATGTTGAGTGTTGATTAGATTCGATAAAAAAAACAACCACCTTAGGTTAGTTATTCCGCAGAGGTTGAAAATTGATTAAGAAAATCCCATTAAATACAGGGTGGACTTTTAATCAGTAATGATTTTGTTGGAGTCGTAGAGTGTCACAAAAATATTATTTTTTTAATATTACCGGTAGCCATAATTTATTTACCCACATTAAAGGACAACCAAGCTGTGTTATTGTTTTTACATATATTTTTGTAATACCCTACATCCTATATAAATATATTAATCTCACTGACTAAATGTCCACTGTGAACAGAATATTGGAAAGATAATGCACATTATTTAACTGCAACTTTTGATTTTAATGTCTACAACTAATAGTTTTATATTTTTGTTTATTTAAAAAATTGGACCGGATTTCTTTTCTCGGATAATCTCCTGCAATTTTCAAATCTCTGTGGAGTAGTCCGAATAGATTTAGAACAAAATCAAAAAGCATACATTTATTTCCGATTGCAAAGCTCATTATCATTTAACCAATCTTCAATTGTGTCCAATTATAAAAAGTAAATTATCATGATTTGATTTTGTTGACCGTACTATGTATTCACCAAGTATGACTCACAGAATTGCAAACGATTCAAAATAACAATTTAAAGGATAATTAATTAAACTCTTCATATTCAATGCTTAAAAGAATTGATATAAATAAATGTCAATGAAAAATGTGATCATGAAATTTAATAAGAATTGTTAAACGACACACAATTCACAACGAATCATAGTGTTTTATATCCAATGTACGCATTTTGGTGTTTTAAACCTGTCATATCCTATTTGTTATTTGTATGTTGCTTCATTCCATTTCATAATGACTACTAACTAGTAAAACTTCATCATTCCTCGTAAAATAATATTATGTACTCCATCTTGTTAATTTATATGAATTATATGTAATCTTTATTGAAACATATTGCACTCAGCTTATTGTTTATGGGATATTCGATGGTAGAGATTATAGTTTTTATCACAAATAGCATGTAAAGTTGAAATGGAATGAAGTAACGGTGTGGCTTGGTTGTATTATCCGTGTCTTATGAATAGATGTCATCCTAATTAGATGTTGTGTTGAGTGTTTGATGTGGTAATTGTCGTTCGGTTGGGCAGTCCCTGATTTTGCAGGTTGCCAAGAAAGCATCGGTCCTAAAGAGGAGAAAGTCCAGGAATAAGATGGAACCGCCAAATACAGCACCTTCTCAATCTGACAAAACTTCACAAAACCCTGAAGGAAGACGGGAATCTGAAGGAGATGTTGTATTCTATACCGAAGAACCTAAAGCAGGTAATTATTAACTTTATTATCTTAAACTGAGTATTGTACACACTTAGTACATAAACATTTTCAATTATTAACAGGAACTCCAAATAGAATAAGAAGAGGAGACGGTGTCGGTAGAACATTAGTCAGTCAAGCATCTTCCATCACTGAAGCAGCTAGCGATGAAATTGATGATATTGATCAAGAAACACCTAGAGTCACAAAGTAGGAAACTAAATATCAATGAGAATCATTGTAAAGAATATGTTTTTACAAAGTAATAATAAAATTCAACAGATTAACCGAGGCTCACAGAAATGCAATCCGAGCCATTCGCAAGATTAAATATTTTGTTGCTAGGAGGAAATTTCAACAAGCAAGAAAACCTTATGATGTTCGTGATGTGATTGAACAATACAGTCAAGGCCATTTAAATATGATGGTCAGAATAAAGGTAAATTTTATAATATTCTAAATATAATCAGTGTTTTAAATAATTTTTTTTAAAGGAACTTCAAAGGAGATTAGACCAAACTTTAGGTAAGCCGGGAAGTTACTTGGCGGGTATAGATCGAGTTGGAAATGTTAAACCTATGACTGTAGGAGCTCGACTTTATAGAGTAGAACAACAGGTAATTTTATTTCAATTACGACAATGCAAATTATTAAATTAAATACCTTTTAAAATATTTCATTTCAGCTTGGTTTAA
Source organism: Agraylea sexmaculata (assembly GCA_022606485.1). Taxonomy (NCBI): domain Eukaryota; kingdom Metazoa; phylum Arthropoda; class Insecta; order Trichoptera; family Hydroptilidae; genus Agraylea; species Agraylea sexmaculata. The sequence continues at coordinate 17,196 of JAGTTH010003174.1, forward strand.
TGGATAAAAAATTAGATCAGCTAGTCTATGTATTAAATACACTTTCCTTGAAACAACCTATTGCATTCGTCACAGATGATGAAATAGATCAACCATAGCATCAACCCTTGTCTTCTTTACCACAAGAAGACTGACAATTGCCTAAAATTCTAGGCCGAAGGACGTTAAAACTACAAATCTTATCGGCCGAGACATTCATTTAAGCTGCACCTGTATCCTGTTGCACCCAACATAAAATTATATTTGGACAATGTGAAATTTAAAGATATGTGGCTCATTACAAAGCAATATATAGATACATATTAGTAAATATATACATATGTGAAACATTTATTAAGTCTCTCATAAAATATCTATATTTTAGTGACATCTTCTGAAATGTAGAGCATTCTAAATGCATTATACATATATTTTTTAAATTTAGGACTGTATTAGTTAATCAATTCTATTGATATGTATAATTATTATAATTTAAGTTTATCAAAGTTGTAAAGAAGCTTTAAAAACTAATAATATATAAACCCAAATGAAAAATTTCATTCTCATTACATTCTATAGTCTTCATTATATTATTTTAATAAGTTTTCATCATTACATCAATCGAATGTCATATGTTGAAGTGAGATTCAAAATATACAACATTTTGAATGAAACCTTATTCTAAACAATTTGTGCCGTAGTTACATTACTAGAGATATATCTTTATGGTTAATGGTAAATCGATTAGATTGCTTTCATATCTCTTTCTGGTAATTTTCAAAATGTTGAAAGTTATGTTTGAATTTTAAAATGCATAAACAGCGACAAAATATTACTTCTATTTGATCAAATTTAAACCAAAGGGACCCCCAATTTGCCTACTAAAACTTAAATTTGAGCTTCTATCACTTTTTCCAATCTTTATTTGGACTAACTAACTAATGTATATTTTAAAATTGTATTCAAAAATAATATTGGTAAATGTGTATTGTATTTATTAAAAAAAGCGATAGTCAAAGGTGGAACAATGAAAAACATAGTATTTAATATAGTATGCTTGTAGTATCAAATAAAATTGGAAATATTGAAAAAGAAGTATATTTTTAAATTAGAAAATTACAATTAGTATCTTAAATTTAAGAAAAATTACCTTAAAAACTTTCGAAAGTTACTTGTAAATATTATAACATCAAAGTTTGCTGAAAATGCACATTGCAGAATTGTATTGTAATAAATTATCTTGGAAATCAGAAATATTAATGGATTAAAAAGTACTTAAAAGTCATTGTTATACATATTAAAAACATTTTCATTTCTTCACTACCATTGTTTGTATTTAAGTATTATTATATTATATGAACTTCATCATGATACAAAATATTTTGACATGTAATGTTTTTCATTATAAATATTTTGCTTCACCTATGGCTTCTTTTTAAACCATTTATAGTTTAGGAGCACACAAACTAATATTGACGACGATTGTAGATTTAGGACCATTCAATTCATTTTTGAAAGAGTAGTAGTGAGAATACACTTTAAAACGGGCATTAATAGCTCACTTTGAATATAAGGAAACACATTGTAAAAATATTATCATAATAAATATTTGTATTGTATTTTATACATGTAACAAACTTTCATCTAAACACTCCTTTTGACAAATAGTGAAATTATTGTATGTATCTACATCATGCCTTAGACTTGAGACCAACTTTGTGACTATTTTGCCTTCTTTCTACCCTCGGTGCACTTCGGTCGGTTTGTAAAATGTACAAGTAGTATTAATAACTACATTATAAATACTATAAAAAGTATGTAAATATTTTCAGTGGAGTTGAAACAAAATAAAAATGTATACCAGCTTTCATTAATTAGCTTCAATCGATCTAAGTAAAGAGAGTCATAGTATAATATTACAATATACTTGTGCAATAACCCTTGCCTTTGTAGCGAAAATCTCTTTGTGCCTATAATTTTGCCTAAAGTAGTAATATTAATTAAAAAATCTAGTTTCATGACTGTAGGTTTTCATTCCCTAAAGACATATTTTTCAATCAACACTCAGAATCACAAAATACATCGACTGGAAACTTTTTGTTGCCTTCTCAGACTCTAAAATTGTTAACTGTAAAAATGATAAATAATCTTTTTTTTATTAAACCTAGGTTAACTTACTTGTGTACATATTGATATCCCCAACTAACAGGGTTCAGCTAAAATTGTAAATATAATTTTATTGAATTAACAATTTATCCATAATAATATTGAATAAAAAAATACTAGAGTAATTCTTACTTAGTATCACTTACTTTTTTTAAGAAGAACATTATTTTGGATTCACTTATTTTTATTGAAAATAATTAATATAAATTTTGTTTTATATTTGTATTTTAAATGCACATTCCATACAAAATAAGTATATTATGTTTAAGAGAAATTCATGCTTAATTATAGACTAGATTTAGGATTATAATGTAAGTGAATATTCTTATTAAAATATGTAATTACTGTTGTTGCTGTTCTTCGAATCGATAACTATAACTTTAATATTCCTGAGGCATAAAAGTGATTTGATTATTTTAGAGAGTAAGAGGAAACTCAAAAATTGTGATATTACTTCTTATATTCTATGAAACGGTTTCTTAAGGTTGTCGTTATTAAAGTATTTTATAAATCACTTAAACTGCACATTCATCTGAAAATAAAAAATAACTTAAATTGTTAATAGTAGTTTTTTTGTTGGTTTTGCTTAATATCATTTTGAAAATCATCATTCGCCATAGAAATCAGTTATATGAAATATTAACTAAATATGACATATCAATTACAATTAAGCTGCAAACAGTAGAATTCTAGTTCATCAATTTACAATTGAATATTCATGTTTTTAATGTATATTTCATCTGTTACTAATAAAATACAAACTTATTTAATAGAATTGATTTGAAATAAACTTTTTTTTCAAAATCACATGGTTTGTTTATTTAAATAAAATATGATGATAAAAAAAACAAAATTTATTTATAAGGCTCAGTACAATATAAATGTTATTTTTACAGTAAAACTGTGGAAAAACTTTAAATTTATTATCATTACAATTTAAAGTGTAATGCGTGACCGTTAAAAGAATTCTTTGGCAAAATAATTTTCCATGAGCATATTAATAACATGTAAATATAATATAACTTCTTCCATGGGATTATAATACACATTTTTGACTAGACTTTATTAAAACAGTCAACTGTTTTGTACATATTTTAATAAAATATTATGTTTTATATGAAATCTGGTCCCACTTTTGTATTTTTATGAACCGATATAATAACTGTAATTAAATTAAAATTTCATTATTTAGTACAAGCTCATTTTTTAAGTACAGTATACTCGTACATATTATATATTTAATACAAAACGGTACATATTCATTAGCGGTAAAATAATCTTAATACAGTCGTCGTGTTAGCTTTGTGATTAAAATAGAAGTATCTTCTTAATATTAGTCTGTTTTAAAAATGCAAGTGTTTATGACAAATGTAATTATTAATATCCTAGATTCATAGAATCTTTATAAATACACACTGAACTGTCGTCAACAGTTTGAAGCGTCATAATATATTTAAAAACTTTCAGCGTAATTTGTCACTAATATTTATTTTTATAAGTGTCATGACCAATCAGAAGCAACTGGCGAAGATGATGTTCCAGGTTCGATTGCGGGTATAGTAGAAGTTGGAGATTCACCGTCTGCTTGAATTGCACCAGGAAGATAATCTTTCCAGCTTCTAAACAAATATCTTGTGAATTTTCTCAATTGTCTAAATTTACAGTACGTCGCTCCTTCTGCCGATTCTAGCTGCTGTGTTTGAATTAAAAAACCCTTTTCTTTAAACGTTTGCTCCAATTTTTCCCTCTGCAGAGATTTTCTGGACTTCCGTTTCCTCCGCGTCGAATCTGGTGTAGATTGTAAAACGGGAGTTGTAGTTGGAGTAGATTGATTCAGAATTGATCCACTAGTCGATGTGGTATTTTGGAGAGATTCCCGAGGAAAAAACTCATATCCTCTATTGGCTTTATCTCCTGTGCCGCTATAATACCTAAAATTTCCACCCGAGTCTACAGACAACATTTTCTTTTCCTGCAAACTAGGCCTTGCGCCACCGGTAAATTTGAATTTACAAATGCTCACCTCTGTGGCTGGACTCGTAGAAGAATCTCCCGGTACAGGTGGAATGAAAATTGCAGATCGTTTTCTCTTAGCTGGTGCACGTCCTGCTCCTGGTGATCTTTCTGGTTTTGATAATGGAGTCTTTGAACGAATCGTACTGGTGGAGCTTTCGGAACTCCCTGCTGGACTTGGTAGTGTATCATTCTCCAAAACAGGCGTTTGTCTTTCGCTTTTTATTGAACTTACACTTTCATCGGGTGACCCTCTTTCCGTTGGCATCGTAAATGAATTTCCTGCAGCCAAACCTTGATAATACATCAATTGTGACTGTAAAGCAAGAGGATGTAAAAACACACCTGCATTGGGCCAGTACACGTAACCTCCCGGTAATTGATTCTCACCCTCGCCATCTGGTTTCTTTATAGCACTATCATTTAACGCATTGGTATCCAGCAAAGCTTTGTTAAAATCTAACATACCCATTTTCAATGTAGGACTATCCGAACTGACTAAAGCTGTACTCGAAGCAGGTTCGCTCAATCTATCCACAGTATCTTCAGAGCTGACTTCCTTACACTCCAACTTAATTTTATTTTCTTCCTCAGCTTTCGCATATACATTTCCATGTTTTCGCAGCAGTCTAATTTTTAAATTATTTAAATCTCTCACACAAAGATTTAGCGGTTCACTTTCTACTGGTGAATTAGATAATGAAATGCTCTGCTTTGAAATAATTTTAGATAAGAAGTCTTCCTCGTTCGGTTGGAGAGATTTTGTTTTTTTAGTTTTAGATTCCTTAGCCCTTTTATTCTCTTGCGATAATCTCTTCTCTAAAAGACTAGAAATTATTTTGTTTTGAATATCAGTTCGTTGTTTGAAAGGCGTCCCAGGTTGGGTTTCATTCCTCTCCTGTTTGACTCCCGTCATATTATCTAAATTTAACGGTGCACTAGCTACGTTGAGTCTCTCATCTACCAAATGACTCGGTGTGCCTGGAAATATAGTGCCGTAGTTCTTATATATCAAATGACATATATCTGCCTTCTTAGGCTTGCGTCCTCTACGTGGCTTGGAATTATTCAATGTCATCTCACCCATGTATGGAAGATCTCTGTAATTCACAACTTTGTTAGCCGTGGGTGTGTAATTCGTAGTCGCGTTTGTCCTCTTCTTTCTTGTGGGTTGTTGCGCTACCACCTGTTGCTGTGTATTACTTGTGTTGTACTTCTGTATCTCGTTTTGTATGGACGTTATTCTCTGCAGCCAATTGTGGACGGATTCTTCGGGTAAGGTTGCTAGAAGCGATGGGGTTTTATTGACCGCTTCTTGTGCTGTCGGAGACGACTTGGCTGATGACTTTGGCTGAGCCATGGTCTGAGCTTTACTAAGACTAGCTTCGTAATGGTCAAGATATTCTGGAGGCAATGCTTGGTGGTGAAACTTTAACTTCCACTGCTGCTTGCGGCGGCCTCGTGGTTTTGCAGCAACTGGCGGTTCGCCGCCCCCAGCAGGACAAACTACTCCCCCGCCTTCTTCTAGTGTTGACCTGGAATATTTCATACATTATATGACTTATTAATTAGTGTATTTAATTTTTACTTACTGTAGAAAGTCTTCTGGAGTCCAGGAAGTTGGTTCGCTCTTGATAATAGTATCTACGGAGGAGCCGGTGGTCGTGTACTGTCTCTCCACACATGATTCTTGCATTCCTTCAACTGAAATTCAAAACACCACATGTCTAAATAAATAGAAGAATACAATTAGAGATCGGCAAGCTTATTAAAGGTTGTCAAAATAATTCAATGAATCCGAATTAATTAGAATTAACCAACGAACACTATAATCAAGCGGTGTTAAATCGACATTTATACGGTGATTTATTATGCAAACACCAGTTTGTATTGTACATTGTACATATTAAAGCAACTCCGCCTCATTCCATATAATATATATAAGTGTGTGTATGTTATATGTCTGTATTTCTGTACGGGTCCTTCCCTCAACCATCCGTATATAAAAAAATCAAAATTCTTTCGAATGTACAAACAAACTTATTATCTTCGTATTAAAAACAATATCAATTGAAAATATTAAATAAATTAAAAATATTTTTAGATGTATTTAATTTGATAATGCATAATAATTCCACATTTTTAAAATTAAAAAAATCATCTAATCGATAAAAAAAACACAATTCAAAACTCAAATATAACCGTCCTATTAAAAAACCAAGCAGAACTAAAAAAACATTAACAAATTTAAAATTTCAATTAAAATTACCCTAGTAATATATATAATTGTCTAAGTGTGTGTATGTTATATGTCTGTATTTCTGTACGGGTCCTTCCCTCAACCATCCTTAGAGTATATATAAAAAAAATCAAAATTCTTTCGAATGAAAAAACAAACTTATTATCTTCGTATTAAAAACGAAGCAGAGCATCTAAAAACAATATCTATTGGAAATATTAAATAAATTAAAAATATTTTTAGATGTATTTAATTTGATAATGCATAATAATTCCACATTTTTATACTTCATTTTTAAAATAAAAAATTTCTTCAAATCGATATAAAAAACACTTTAAAGCAAAAATGAATTCAAAACTCAAATATAACCGTCCTATTAAAAAACCAAGCAGAACATAAAAAACATTAACAAATTGAAAATTTCAATTAAAATCACCCTAGTATACAAATAATCCAGTCTAACTTTCCTTTTTCACCCTAACAAATTGCCTATTGAATTTTATTATCAAATGTTCAGTGAATCAGATTAATGATCATCACAATAATACCGACGCCATTCAACTTCCTTAATCTCTAGAACCGGTTTGTCCAAAATGGGTTTCTTAACGATTAATTAACACTCATTTATTTAAATATGATGCTCTTTATATGTACACAAATTCTAGTTCTCGTTATGTCACCACCATTTATTATTTATATTGACGTTTTTAATGCATTATCAAGCTTGTATAACACTAGTTTTGAAGTATTCTATTAACATTTCAAAATAATAAAATACACATTTGGGTATATTTTATGTGTGGTCGCTATAATATATGATAGGATCTTGTTCAAAGAGCCAACGAATAAACAATAAAGACTCGTTCACACTATTTCAAAACGAGAATTTAATAATTTATAATAAGGCATCAATTAATACCTTAATATTAATAATTCCTTAGCCCTTAACTCTTTGGTTATTTTGTGCACGGAGTATTTTTCGAACATCTGTTATTTTTGTCAACAAACTTTATGCGTATGAAATTTATGATTGTCGACTAATATTTAATCATTTTCTCTAGCTTATAATTATAATAATGCTCTTTCTATTTTAACATACTTTTTTTCTGCGAAATATTATACATTTTTTTCTATATTAAAATATTTATAAATACTGTAAGGGAAAATCCCACTATGATAGATTTTACACCAAAAAATTACATCTGAATAAATATTGGGTGATAATTTAATTATTTAGGTGTTTAATAGACCGTTTTCTTATATTTTAAATACATATATGTATTTATATTAATTATTAATTGAAAAGCCCTAAAGTATTACAATTTAATAGATACAAATAAACATAATAAAAACATTAAATTAAATAAAAAATAATATTAAAATTATACACAAATAAATGAAAAATCATGACTTGAAATAGTGTAATTTATGTAATATATAAAGTTATATCTACATGAATTTACAATTTCAAAAAAATGGAGATTTCCAAACAAACCGTTGATATATCACAAAATATAAATATGTATTTTGTATATTTTACTAATAATATAATTGTGGACATGTGCTCTTTTTCCGCCAAGGTCTTCAATTAATTCATAATATTATTAATATTAATAATCAATGTAATAAATGCTAATAAATAGTCATTCTCAAGTATAATACACTTAAATTTATCCGTAATCAATGCAGGCGCTTTTTAACATTCAAAGCAATATTTCTTTGCTAATTATTTGTTTCATATTAGATAAAATATATTCATATTGTAGCCAGATAGTTTTTAATAGTTTTCTTATAATTTAAAGTAGTAATTGATTGAGAAAATATTCTTTTACAGCCCCGGGGTATGCGCGATTATTTCGACTATACCTTTAATGTACAAATTCATTCAATTCTTCACGGTTTTCACGTATTTTTGCGTATGAGATACATGAATCTACTGGTTAATTATAATATGCTTGTGTTATTAGTGGTATTAATAATTTAAAATGGTTTTAATGGTAGAGAATGCTGTGTACGCTAGTTATGAGAGGTGGCATAGTCAAACGTGTCCTCCCACGCGGGACGAGATTCTTCCATTTTCAGTGGTTCATTTCACAGCGAACGCGATAAATAAATCGAATTTGCATATATGTCGCCGACGACTTTTGTGCCTCCGTCTTTTAAATGTATTTATATTGTATACAGAATATACTTATACTTGTATGTAACGCAATAGAGCCTCTTCCACATATGGCACTACTCAAAAATGCACATTCTGGACGTGGGCAACACAAGCACGCCCTTCTTTAACGCCGAATTCTTCATTATGTCTTGCATCAAAAATTTTTTTGTCAACACTCAACTATTTCCGCCTTTAAACAATGTATAATTTGATCATTTAAAGTCTTCCGCAAAAGAGACGAATTTAAACTCGCGAGCTATTTGTAACAGACCTAGAGAACCGACAAACTACACAATCGGTATTAAATTAAAATACTTGATATTACAGTAATATAATCTTCATCTCATTAATCTAACATGACATTTATACATATGAAATTATATTGGTGAAGTAAGTTATTTGAGTAATTAATGACGAATTGAGAATTGGATTAAGGCGCTATGTTACAAAACGAATGTTTTGAGTACTACATGATGTTTAAATATTTTTGATGTACAATTATTTAATTATTTACAGATATTGAAATTATTATCATACCAAACAGTAAATAACACCTTCATTCAAGCAAAAAAAAAACATTCCGAAAATAATTTTTGTTATAAACTTCTTATTTATGACGTTGAGTGAATTGAGAATTTTCAATATCAAAATTCAATCATAATTATTTGAAATTGTTTAAAAAAATATATTTGTAACTTAATCAAATTTAACAGAAAATGATATTTGAGATCTGTTATTAAAAATCTAAACTAACCAAATACAATATTTATATGTACACATATCATAGATCTAACTGGTGAAATATAAGTTTCCTCAAAATAAATAGTATATCCTATAGTAAAATTTGAAATTCACATGTTAAAAAATATTATTATGAAGCTTTATTCCAATGAAAACACTCTTTGTAATTTTTTTAAATTAAATTAAATTTTCTCCTATCAACACTTTATTCTCTCACTTATATGTATGTATTCTCTTGTTTTCATACAAATTAAATGCCAATTAGGGATTTTCCATTCAAGAATATTTTAACTGTGATCTGTAAATATAAAACAAATCCCTTTTTTTGTTTTTGAGTCTGTTATTCTGTTTTCTTTTATCGTAAAAGGTTAGTATAGTTATTGAGAGCTATTTTTTGCGTAGATCAAGTAATACAATTAAAATTATCAATTATAGGAAAAAATCAGATCTATCGGTAATGGGCCGCCTTAAACGTACAACTTAAAGACGGTAATAGAGTTGCCTTGCTGTACTTTTGATCGGTTTTTTGTTAATAAGTGCCTCTCCCGAGGCTCAGACGAGGCATTAACTAATAAAAAACCGATCATAAGTGTAGCTGAGTAACTACTATCGCCTTTACGGTGACGTATGCCTAAGAAACAATTACTTTAGACTTAATAATTTTAGACTAATCGCAGTTAGGGAGTCAATTTTCATAGTACAGGTCATGTAACAACAAATATTTTTCATTCTATTGGTCTTACAGATTGTATTGTGTGTAAAAAAATATCCAAAAACATATTTTTTCCTTATATAAATGTATAATTGTGTGGGATGCGCCTACCGTAACATGCATGACAACTGCGCGGTCAAAAGATATCATTACGTCATAATTTATTTATGTCTATTTACGAACACTCATTCCTTACATCTGCTACATCTTGAACATATCCAAAATTTTAAGGCAAATACATTGTTAAATTTATTTTCGACAATCCAAGGGCATGTTAAAAATAATAGAACGTAATGTGAGTTGAAATAGTTGGAATAAAAACAGCAAGAGATTGTGGCAACGCATTCTATAGTTGACAACGAACGGCCTATCTATTTTGATGTCAGTGCCTCGCCCGTAGACTAACCCGGCCAAATATAAAGTATTTTAGAGACTAACATCTCTATCCTAGATCACAACAGACTATAACTGCTGTTTATCATCTCGAAGCAATTTTATATGGATGTGTATCACCATACATCGTCTAAATGGGCTGAAATTCCAGCACCTGTATAATTGTAAGATGGGTAAATTTTAAATAACACAATATAATAATAATTTTAATCATTTATTTAACGCAGGTATTTTTTCCAGATGATATATAAGAGACCACTATAGTGATTTTATCTATAGTGGTCTCTTATATAGTGATAACATTTGACTTGCTTGACTGTGTGCGTGTTTATATATAAATGCACTAATACACTCAAAAATATCCACAACTAGACTAAAATAATGGATTTCCAGGCATACGTCACCGTAAATACGATAGTAGAGTTACTTAGCTACACTTATGGTCGGTTTTTAGTTAGTTAATGCCTCGTCTGAACCTCGGGCGAGGCACTAATTAACAAAAAAAACGATCAATAGTACAACAATGCAAAAAAATCAGAGTAGGCCCAGATCGATCGGGTTTTATATATTTTATTCCCGATTAATCCACAATCCGAGTTATTATAACGCTACAAGTTCTATAAATCAATACAGCAATAATTCAATCGGTAGCTGTATTTAAACATAGTTCACTTTCTAATTGAAAAAAATAGCAGACGGATTTCAACTTTGCGACTAAAAAATCCATACACTGGTTTTTCACAATCTTGGATTATAAGCTTGCACATAATCACAAACACGTGTGGTATCGATCACGCGAACCTGAATATCGAAGATCCATAAACATGAGGTGGTAAACACAAGTAATCCGGCATGCGCTCGAAAGTTGGCAGACATTGGTGTGACACGTGACCGGCGCGATGGCTAGTATTGATGATAATGATTGTGTTGTATTGTTATCAGTACCTGTGGCTTCCGGTAACATGGGCGGTGTGATCAGCCGCTCTTCGACTGTCGGACTGGTGTGCTTCTTCTCAATTTGGCTCAAGCCATTGCCGGGAAACTTGAGATTGCTCCATATTAGGCGTCGCGACGCCGCCGTCCACCCGCCGCCGTCTTCAGGGCTGCCATAAATACGCATCGCTTCCTCGAATTGCATCTTCCGATATTTCAGCTCACGTTTTACGGTCTAACTACAATGACGTATGCAAACATATCTAAAAACTATAACACTCTTGAGGTATCAACAGTATCGACCGATGAACTTTTATCTATATGTATCGGCATTTTATATTTATATGTGGTTTGGACATGTTGAGAGAATGAGTGATGAAAGACTGACTAAGGTGATTTATGTGGGCGAGATTAGCGGAAAGAGAGGAAAAGGAAGACCAAAGAAGACGTGGATGGATGTGGTTGGTGCTGCTCTTAAGAAGAAAGCAGTTAGGAGCACCAAGAATAAAAGAAGATGTATGACTAGAATAATGAATCTAGAGGAAGCAAGGGAGATATACAAGGACAGGAGTGAATGGAGAAAGATTGTAAATTTATAAATCTGAGTGCAGCAACAGACCGGGCCAACCCCGAAAGTCACGATATATATTTTATATTCCACCATACTTTCATGCATGGCCGGTTCCACGTAAAGTGACAGATAGCGACGCAATAGAATTTCAATTGGCGAGGCGGCGAGGCGGTAGAAGCAGCGCCCCAAGCGGTTAACTGAGGAACACCTGTTGGTGCCTCACATTTATTGTCGTCCCTACTAGTATTATTGGCATCTCTATATACATATATAAGCTCATTGGTATCGACAGATTCCATAGATGACCAAAGACTACAAAAATCGTCTATCAATATACAAACAACTTAATGAATAAAGTAATGGTTTCCTAGGCGTACGTCACCGTAAACGTACACCCTAAAGACATTAGTACAATTGCTTTCTATAATGTTTATCTGGTTTTTTTATTGTCCGAAGCATTAATTCTACTATGGTTTTTACAGTATACGTTTATGATGACGATAGAAAACCGAGATATATTGAGACGCAGTCACTAAATTTTAAAAATATACACGTCAAAACACAGCCTATTTCGTTATCACTTTTTTCAGTATGGAGATGTTCGACAATAACGGCCGTATTCAATGGAATAATGTAACGAGAGCGTGTTAGTGAGTCGTGTTAGAGCTGATAGTATTGGTACGTATACGAATAGAGCTTGGTGGATTTGTGTACACCAGCTCTATTCATAAACGCACACTCTCAAGGCATTAACTAACAAAAAACAGATCATAACTGTAGCTTAGTAACTGTACTATAGTATTTACGGTGACGTATGCCTGGAAATCCATTACTTTAGTCTGATTCGGTGAATTAATTATTATGCATTTAACAATTGGAAGGATTCCATTCACGAAGAATTTTCGATAAACAAAGATATTGGATATAATATTGTACACCGCATTAGTAAAAACTATTCTAAAATAGTATCAGCATGAACATCTAGTTATATCTTAGGTCAATAATTTCAGTTGGACTTTAAATAACTGAGAATATTTTAGAGGGTGATAGGATATCGCAAATGTAAGCGAAAAAAAAAAAAAATAATTACGTATTTACGATGACGTATGCCTGGGAATCCATTACTTTACGAATGAATGTGGACATTTTCCATTAAATTTTGGTAATTCAATTTAACACAAGAATTTCAGTAATGAAACATGGGTTCAGTTTCCTTCATAAGTTTCTGTCTGCTTCATTCAATCAAAGCCTACTTTGTAATTATAAATATTTATCATCCAACAAAATATCCTTCTTAGAATTCTTCCAGCATTTACTGATTGTGGTCAGACATGAGATATTTTCTCATAGTCTAAGGCTTTATTTTATTACGAAATAGACAAGGCAACCCTGAATGAAAGTGGTGCCCCTAAATTAACATGGGACCACTGCAACGGACCACCGCCGTCTGTGAGGAAGCACAACGTTCTATATTTGAATACAATGCCGGACAAGACAGACATACATAGCTTTTTCTATTTTCACCGCCGCATAAGCTCAAGCAACTCAAAAATTACGAAGGCCCCCTCCATGGGGGTGCTGCAAATATTATATCACTGTTTTAAGTGCACAAATTGCTCAAATATTCAATCCAAACGACAAAAACATTGCCATCTCTACACAAATAGGCCATGGCCTGATCTACATTTCGACTCTCATAACATAACTATAATTCAGTGTTTAAGTTTATGTATAGATAGTTTGATAAAATAAAAAAATAAAAATAATATCAAATGCTTGTTGAAATTTCGACACAGCTATAATTTTATGCTTATTTACAGATGAAAAAATGTAATATCACCAACAAACATTCCAAAATGGCTGACATGTCAAGTTTATCTTAAAATTATTGCTAGTTTAAAAATGGACTAAGTTATTACCAATCACAACTGCTTGCCGAAAGCACTTTTACTCTACTCGTGAAACTTGACATTTGCTCTTATACAATTCAATAAAATAGATTTTTTTCATCGTCGAATATTAGTGTTTATTTATTATCATATTCAAAATTATACAAATAATTGTTTTTTTTTATCAATACTTATTTTTGAAGAAGATTATGTTTATATAACTTTACTCATTCAGGTGCAAACATTTATTTACTCCCCGAGGAGCTTTTTAGAGGATGTCTTTTTTAGACTAGGACTAGGATTTTTTTTATACAACAACGTGTTAGTTGTCTATCGGTGATCTTAACTAGTACACAGGGTGGACTTAAACTAACTTAGAATATTTTAGGGGGTGGTAGGATATCAAATTAATAGTAATAGTAATAATATAGTATATAAATAATAGTAATAATATTGGAATCAACTGATTCTCTGAAGTACTCAGTTGTGACTGTTACGTGTATATTATGCCTGTTATACGTAATTAATATTATTAATTAATTAATTTAAAAAAACTAGAAATTTGTTTTTTTTTCGATTATTTTTACGATACCCAACCACCCCCTAAAATATTTTCAGTTAGTTAAAGTCCACCCTGTATACTAGTTAAATCAGAGTAAACCTGCATCAAGACTATCGAATATTATTCCCGATCTCCCTCGTCATAATAATCGATCAAATCAATTTAAATCTTTTTGACTTTTGCAGGATTTGCGTCTTATCCCCTGAGCTTTCATGTAATGCACACATAATACGTTATCACATAATATATTTATAAATAAGCTAGTTTCGATGATTGCGAGTATAAGTTTTTGTGTTACTGAAGAATTTATGTATCAATTTAATACCCATGCAAACAATCACTGTCAGATTAATTGTGTATATGAATAATTTGTATCACTAATAACAATTAACCTATTATTTTAAAGTAGAGACAGGTGAACTCACTCATTCTGAGAGATCCCATGAAGTAGTAAGTGTAGCTAGTAAATGCAGTGAGGAGTTGATCTACTATGTATGAAATGTCTTTTTGGACTAACCTGATCCGATGTTCAATTCTGATTGTACCCAGTACTGGTATGTGTATTATTAACCGTGCGTCTGATATATTTAAAGCACCAGAACCGTTTTTACCGCATATGGACATGCCACATAACACGACTAACGCATATAGAATTACAAATACTACCAAATAATCCCTAATGTCCATCTTCGAGGTGATAAACAACCCAGCATGCCCCCCACACACTATTTATTTAAAAAATATATATTCTTAGACGAATATCAGAGTCTAGTCGAAAAGGCCTTCAAGAGCATTATTTATTTTTAATATTATATAAATTCTACGAATTAGACCTATTGAATTGAACATAAACGCTCCTTAGAGCTTTTTTTTACAGAGTAGACAAAAACAAAATAATAATTATACAGGGCGGACTTGAATTAACTGGGAATATTTTAAGGGGTAGTAGGGTATCGCAAATATAAGCAAAAAAAATATTATTGATAAATATTAATTACGTATTTAATATATATCATACACACGCGACATTCACTACTGAGTACTTCACAGATTTTTTTTTTATATAAATAATAACATACCACCCCCTAAAATATTTTAATAAACTAATTATGTCCACTCTGTATAAATCCATATATAAAAAACAGAGAAATTATATAAAATAAAGTGTAGGAGATAATTATTTATATGTTTCCATATTAGGTCGATCCTACACAAACCATATGGGTCGAAGAATTGGTGGAAAAGAGATCACCTATGTACGAAAATTCGTTGCAACCTCAAAGGAGAATGGAAAAATATGTACTGTGAATATAATGGAAAATTTAGATGCCAAAATAATTGAAAATTTATTTTGGCATCTAATATACACTTATTTAATAATATACACTGATATGCTATAAGCAAACCTAGTCCGAATGGGTGTAATCAAGTGCCGAACCTAATCTAACTGAGAATATTTCGAAGGGAGATTTTTTTTACCTTATTTAAAAATAAATAAATAATTACACAGTTTGGATATCGTTTGAGATGAATAACAAATATTTTTTTTATTTCGAATTAATATATAAATAAATATCAAAGGTTCGAATTTTCTCCATTTAAAATATTCTTCAATTATTGAAATTTCTCCTGATACATAAACGTAATACATTTATAAGGTTTTAATTGATTTAGATGATATTAAAAAAACAATTATTTTTCAAATTGTTTTACTCATTTACATATATAATTATAAATGAATAAATTTATATTATTTTTCAATGCTGATTATTTGGAGATTAGTTGTAAAAACTCTTTAAGATACTGCCTTAACTTTTTCTATCTTAATCCTAATGTGGAAATTAGTTGGAAAACTATAATTTATTTAATTATTTGATTATTGTTTTTTTTAGCAGTATATAATTGTGATTTTAAGAAAAACATATTTTTTCTAAATTTCTCCTATTTTTCCTATTAGTTCTAGATAAATCAGAAATAACGTCAACCAAACAATGCGGTTTAAAAATTTGGCTTTATTACATGTAACTTCATCTTGCGATTTGTTTTTATTAAGTAACAAAACTGTCTGACGACATTCAACTGCCAAATCAATTTAATTAATAAACCCTGTCATTTCATTTAAGCACTTGAACACTTTATTAGTATTAAAAATTCATGACTCATTGGACCCAAGACTAACCACTTAATAAACATGACTAATAATACTTAAATAAACAATACATAAACATTAAAAAAGGATGTGTTTTCTTATAAAATGTGCATAATAATTTTAAAATATTTTATTGAGTAACTATATAAATCACTGTATTTGTATTGATAAAATAAGAATTAACAACCTAATTCATTTTTAATGCGCTTATCAATAATCAATGGAAAAAAGTATATAGAATATATAACAAATGAATAATGTACATTGAAAATCACATCCTACTTTAATTATAAATATTATTAACTCTCACGAAAAAATATATCTATTAACCTCTATCATATGGTCCCCGAACGAGGCAACTTACATCAATATGGTGGAAAGAGTCCAGAAGGCGTTTCTCCGTTTCCTTTATAAGAAGCGGTATTACTATTATCCCTTCCTTTACCCATCTAAATTCCTTATGGGAATGCTCGGGTATGACTCTCTCGAGCTCCGCAGAGATGTGGCACTGATGCGATTAGTTTTTCTTGTTGATTAGAGGCTAGTTATCAATCCCAGACATACTTAGTCGCACCAGTTTGTTTGTTCCCGAGAATTATACGCGCTGTCGCTCTCACTCCTTGTTTGCAACCCCTAGGACCCATACTAACATACTCCGTCACTCCCCATTAACCAGATCCATAGTTCTTTTGAATGAATGGAATCCCAGTGAGGTGGAAAATGACATATTTGTCATGCCCTACTGTGCATTCATGAGAAGTATGAAAGAATTCCTTAACTTAAAGCAATCATAATGTTCTCTATATTTTTTATAATATGTTATATTTTTTGTTGTATTTCTTATATATTTCTGTTTCTTCATTTTTCTCACCTTTTTCCTATAATGCTGACAAATTTCCATCATTGCCGAACCGCATTAGGTTTTTCCTGTAATGGCAAGGTGATGATGGTTCATGCTTTCCTTTTATGATTAATCATAAATAATCTATAAATATATATATATATATATATATATATATATATATATATATATATATATATATATATATATATGTATATACCTAAATATTTGGACCAAAATATTCAATAATATATTACAATAAAGAAAAACTAATATTTGTTTTCTTCCCTCCTTGTTCGTAGATACTTTTATGTGTTGCTAACCTATGGTTAATTATTCCGTGTTCATATCCCAGCCAGTTTTTATGAGGGTGTTCTCAGTTAAATGTTAAATTAACTTTTAAAAGATTATAAACAATGTGAACTCACCGATGGATATTCTTCCATATTTAAAATAGCCGGAAATGGCCGTTCACATTTTCAACTTCACATGCAATTCAAGATGGCGTCATATCCGGTTGCCGAAAAATCACACTAATTCACACAATTCAATCACTCCATTCCACACCCCTGGACATTATTCACTTGTTATGGTTTCCCTGGTAGACGGAGATGTTTTTCGCGTGGTGTTTTCTCTCATACTAATATTTATGGCAGCACACCAAAACACATTCCCGAGCTTTACCTCGTTATGGTACCAAATCCCACTCGATTTCGCGTCAGCAAGTCAACTACAGTGTGGTTCAAAAAGTATATGTAATCTTACACGATCAATCGGATAAATAAATAATCATTATATTGAAAAGGGGAGCTGACATAGTTGAAATTGTATATACGTAGATCTCATGTTTGGGATAACTAGTATGAACCTAAATCCTTCTCGTGTCATGTTTCATAGTGTAATTTGCCACAACCCAATCCATTTTATAGCATATGATGATCCTTATACATCTATCTGTTTATATCCAACGTAATAATTTAGTGAATAAGGCTACAAATACTGTGGTCACGAGTTCAAATCCCACTCGAGTAAAAAAAAAATGATCGGTTATTAAAACTGGGAGATCGGGAATAATAATATTAAAATCCCGTTGGATCATCTTGATCTAAGTTTACTCAGATTTCCTGGATTGTAAAGTAAATACTGATTATTAAGTCTGTGACCTGTGTAACTAGTAATAACTAAGATCACAGACAGACAATTATTTAACACGTTGTTGTGTTTAAAAAAATGTTAAAAACTTCTCAAAAAGCCAAAAGTATATAAATAAATAGATTATTATTATCATATAATATGTTTTCCATTAAAATGTGACTTTGTGCTGAAATAGATTTCTTATTTTTTAAAATAAAAATTAGGCATTAAATAATAGATACATTTAGCCATATTATTAAGACTTGATTCATCAATAAATCATCAGTAAAACAACTCAAGAAGAGCTTAATAAATGTCAGCAAACTTATGTAAGTACATTAAAAATATTGATTAAAATCCTCAATATTATCTGATCTAATCTATCAATAAAACCATTTAAGGTGGTCACCAAATTTCGTCACGAAATCAACATTTTATTGATTGATATTTGAGGTTGACTTTCTGTCATCTTCGCCCACGACAAATATTATTTTTTTTCCTTCTCGGAAACCTTGTCGAAAGTCGGACCGCCTTTTTTAATAGTTTTAAGTGGATCGAATAAATAATAATTTTACTATAAATTAAATTTCGACACGTCTTAAAACGTTCAAAACGTGCTGTAGGTACTTCATATTATTTATATGTAAATACAATTTAATTACAATTTAAATCGCCATTTGCCATCACTAAATTCCCTTAATATAAATAAATCACTAAGAGACTATACTTTGATTCCATGCATAATAATAATGAATGTGTTGGATATTGAAATATTATGTAAATTTGCTTTGTCTAGTCGATAATATTCTAAATAATTACCATGAGAAGTTGATATTATATGAGTAGGTAAACGATGCATTCCTTAAGCGACACTTCTCTTTTTAATACCTGTGAAGTATAATCGCAAATATTAATACAGACACCCATTTATTCAATTATTATTTTAGAAAATTATTAAAAATTAAACCATGCAGTCTTACATAATCTATTTTTTTTGTAACAAACACATTAAATAATTTTATTTAAAATATGACCAAGATCTACTTTAGGTATGAAGTATATGTAGTGCAAAAAAAACGCAGACAAAAAGTAACCAACAAATAAATTAATTATAAAATCAAGCATTCAAAAATCAGTTATAAAAACAGGTCTACCATCCATATCCAGATTAAAAAAAATTTTAAAAAAATGCTAGCATTTATATCTTAATATAAAAATATACTGTTATGGTAAAGATATTAGACGTATCCGATTTATAATGAAATATTATTTCCATCAGTTATTTAATTAACTATTTCAACTTTTTCTTTTTCTCTTTGCCATAATAATTTGGAATGGAAAATTAGTTGATATAGTTTGACTTTGGAATCAATTTGCTTACGGTATAAATGTAAAAAGGGGTGTAAAATTATTTCTTCAATAAATAACATTTTTAACATAAATAAATAATATTATGTTGAAATGAATAAGTAACTAACTGGCTACATTTTTATATATTTTTCTTTAAATAAAATAACCAATTAGCAATCAATTCTTGTTATGAATGTTAAAAAAGCGCGACCACCGACTACAAATAATGTATGAAAGTCAAATATTACTAATTAAACTATGGTTTGTTCAACGAATGTGTAAAGCGATTGTAAATAATTATGAGGTGCATTTTAAGGATGATGAAGCATTTTGAAGACCAATAAAATAATTTCATGCCTGAAAACGCACGTGCTCCTTGTTTACAAGCTATGTAATTACACATTATTTTACTATTTTCTTATTTATTGAGAAATTCATCCTCTAATATCAATCAACAAAATGTTGATTTCGTGACGAAATTTAGTTACCACCTTAAATGGTTTTATTAATAGATTAGATCAAATAATATGGAGGATTTTAATCAATATTTTTAATGTCCTTTTATACATAAGATTCCTGACATTTATGAGTTGTTTTACTGATGAATTATTAATCAAGTCTTAATAATATTCTAGGTTTAGCGATTTATAGTAATACCTCTAATTTTTATCAAAAATCAACACTACTGGAGTGGCTTAATGTATCTACTAATGTCTGTTCCAATGGAACATTTTCATTTTTACTATTCTTCTTCCATTACTTATTTAGAGTATATAATCTAATTATTCAGGTATTGGCATGATTAAGATCGAGAATAATATTAAATTTATTACATTAATACGTTTAATTTATTACAAATTGCAGTCTAGTTAAGGTGACCATGAATTCCAAACTGGGTATGAATATTTTTACTTATTTATAATAGAGTCTTTTCGAAAAGGCTTTAATAAATATCGTTTTTTTAAAGATATATTAAAGTGTTAATTTATTGTCTGTCAATGATCTTAACTATTACTAGTTACACAGGTCACCAACTTAATAATCAGTATTTACCTTACAATACAGGAAATCAGAGTTGGATCAAGACCATCGATCGTGATTTTAATAATCTCCCAGTCGTAATAACCGATCAAATCATTTTTTTATTCGAGCAGAACAAACTGTACATTTCGGATTATATTTATAGATTATAATTTTATTGCGTTAAGGCAAAAGATGCTACTTTTGCTTATGTAGAAGTGCAAAGTTAGCATGTCGCCTACGCAGGACGTCAATATAAACGTTATATGGAAACTGTGCAGCCTTCCAATAGCCACATTATTACAACAAGGAACCAGTTCGAGGCCTGAGGGAAAATACCAGGAACTTATAAAGTCCTTTAAACTGAAAATACGACTCTTCGATCGGCCGATTTCAATTTACGCCCCGGTGCAAAAATAAACACACCTTCCATTCTGACACTAATGAATACAAGCATCGTAAATAAATTAGCATAGTTATTCAATCTGGCTTTACAATCTAGCCAATTTGCCAGTGGGACAAGGTATTTTAATAATAATCAATATATGAGCAGCAAATAACGATTGTCGATATATGGAATGAGATTGTTGTGTAGGAAACTAAAAGCGACAAGGCGTTAATACTTATCTCCTTTTCGACATGTAAATATGCAATCAAATAAATTTTTGGTACATACATAGCGGATTCACAGGCCCGGAATTATTAGATCGATTTATAAATCATTTAAAAAATATAAATTATACTATTAAAATACCAAATTCCACGAGAAAAATATATACTGAAAAATTCATAATTTTATATACAAGAAAAAGTGAAGCGGTATTGATGCATTTTTTAATATTACAGAAAGGCGGTATTTTTTTAAGAATAACCTATTGTCAACTTAATATTTTTTTCTCTATTTCAACCTTTTTCCATTGTAAAATAGTAAAAACCTATATATTCTACAAAGTTGCTCTACCACAGGTGATCAGAGTATAAGATATTAATAAATCATATAATTTTTTTGTGAAAAAAATATATTTTTATGAAATAATTTTGAAAAAAGTTATTAATTGATTGATTGGTGTATCGATGTTACTTCATTATTTCACTTTAATATAATGTTAAAGTATGCATATATTAATAAATATTCTCCATTTCTAAGCTTAATTTTATATTTTTAGTAGTTGGTTATTGGATTGTATTATATATAAATTGTAAATAAAATATGGCAGATCCTTTAAAAAAATCTGCTTGTAAAGACTATTCTATTTGAAAGATGATAATTAATAGATAAATTGTTGATGAGAAGATAACATTTTTAATTTTTATAATAAATTAAGTACTTACCTATGTATCCTATTGAAGTATTGAAAAAAAGTTGTGCATTGTTCTTATGCCTCATATTAATATTAATGATATTTAAACGTTATTAAATTTGACCCAAAATGGGGTGAATAGGGACAGTATATGAGAAAAAAGTAAAGGCATTAGATATATAATAAAATTGTTGATGAGACATTTTTAATTTCTATAATAAATTAAGTACTTACATATATATCCTATTGAAGTATTCAAAAAAAAGTTGTGTATTGTTCTTATGCCTCATAATAATTTAAACGTTATTAAATTGGACCTAAAAATGGGGTGAATAGGGACAATATTTGAGAGAAAAATAAAAGCATTAGATATCTAATAAAATTGTTGATGAGACATTTTTAATTTCTATAATAAATTAAGTACTTACATATATATCCTATTAAAGTATTCAAAAAAAAGTTGTGTATTGTTCTTATGCCTCATAATAATTTAAATGCTATTAAATTGGACCTAAAAATGGGGGTGAATAGGGACAATATTTGAGAAAAAAATAAAGGCATTAGGTACCTAATAAAACTGTGTCTATTAATTGAATTAAATATAGGCATTATATTGTATTACTTTAAACTCGATGGTACTTATCTACACATCGACAGTTTACAAGGGGAGAATACTTACAACTTGTATTAGTTAAGTTGATTTAACTCAAAATCTATTAACCCCTTCAGGATCCCCCTTTTTCAGTAGATATATTATTTGATGATATATTAAGAGTCCCATCCTGGATGGAATGTCCAGCGGGCGGCCAGTGGGTGTAAAACACATTGGTACGCAACTCCGATGCCAATAGCACATAATATAATCCGAGGAGGTTGGTTGTTATACTATTTGTTAGTTATTATCGGTGTTAGCTTGCTCGGTGTCCATGTTATCAGTAACCAGATCGCCTACGTACAACACTATATCGACAAACCCCGCAATGACCTCTCCATCATCGTACAACAGAATGTATTAATAACGGCTACCGCGCTTTCTCCATACCAATTATGAATACCTACCTGCACGTGGATATCGCGATTAATATCCAGCCTCACCCCATAGTAGTCGATACTAATAATAGTATGAGCTGGAACATAAGCCATGACTACTTATTTATTGCACAACACAGCCTTCAACCCATTGAGCTGATGCCAAAAACAGCCCCTAATCAACACCCTTATTGTGGAGAACGTACACGGTATAGACGGTAATAGAGTAGTTTTGCTATACTTTTGATCGTTGTCTTGTTAATTAGTGCCTCGCCCGAGTCTCATACGAGGCATTAACTAACCAAAAACCGATCATAAGTATAGCCGTATTTACGGTGACGTATGCCTGGGAATCCATTATTTTAGTCGATATTTGTGAGAGTTCAAAGTGCATTTAGATATAAACGTACTAATATTGCCAAAAAATTACCACTATAGATAAAATCTCACCGACAGGTACACAAATAAAAACAAACGAACATTGTGTCCAAAACTAAAATTCGAATCATCTTGAAAAAAACTCGGGGTTAGCTAAATAAATTAATTACACATGTTAAAATTATTATTATATTATATTATTTAAAATTTACCTATTTTACAAGAATACAGCGATATTATACAGGTGTTCGTATTTCAACCCATTTAGACGATGTGTGGTGATTAAACATCCATATGAAATTTTGTCGAGATGATAAACAGCAGTTATAGTCTATTGTGATCTAGGATAGAGATGTTAGTCTCTAAAATACTTTATATTATTATATACATTACTTTAGGTATTCACATAGTCGTGTAAATTTATGAGTGTGTTAGTGCATGTATATATAAACTCACACACAGTGTCAAAAGTCGTACAAATACATTTACAGAAAGCTGTAAGGTTTTATTTAACTTTTAAATTAGGTACCTATATGATAAAAAATACAATCTTTGTATTGAAAAATCTAAATTTCATAAAGCGGAGAGTATAAGGTTATCTATAGAATAGCAAATGGGGTAAATGGGTCCAAGTTCCCCTATTTTAAATTTGAACTAATGTGGCTGAATCTCGTAGGAATCGTGAAGTAATCGTGAACTTGTTACATATGTATATGTTTTTTAAGACTTCCACTAATGTATTTTACACTACAGATTTATTTTAAAAAAGCCCATTTGCAGTAGGACCTTTTTTGTTATTCAATATGCTTTCTTTTGGGTACTGCTATATTATTTACTAAACGATAAAATCACCATCAAAATTAATATGTGAATAATAGCACACCTTTACATTTACTTTACAAAAAGAAGAAAGAATGGAAATAAAATATGATGATACTTGTAAGAGAATTTTAATGTATAAGGTTTTAGAAGTTTTTACTTATAAAATTGTATTGTTTAAATCGGAAACGAATGTCATCATCTACTATTATTTTTTTGGTTATTCATTTTTAAATTGTTTTTTTTTAGCTATCGACCACCTAGATTTCTGTACATTGAGGTTTATATCTTCATATAAACGTACACTAGACTTCTTGATTAGAAAACTGTTTCTTCCTGAACGAGCAATAGTTTTTATTTTAACCATCAATGAATTTTAACTGTTGCCCGATATAGGGTTATTTTTTTATATTATAGATATATGGAACGTCGCCGTCTAGGGTTGAAGTTATTCTTCTATACCTTTACAGCATTATGTAAATTTAATTATATTTAATCCGAAACTAATTAGGTAACCGAATTCCTTCAAGAAAGTTCACATCATTACATTTGCGCCTTAAATTGTAAATTCTTTGTTAAAGTGTAGTTTATTTGTGACCGCGGTGCAGGCTCGAGATGTCTCCGTTGTTATTTGTTCAGTTTTCAATAGATAATCTAGTAATTTTCGACCGACATTGTTGGGTGCGTCTTGTTGCGTGGGCGCACACTCTCAACAGGTTGCTTGCTTGCTCTGCCATATTTCGTGGTTGGTTGTACTGTGTAAGTTTTAGTTTTAAGTCATATTTGGTATGCAAACACGGGACAACATCTTCAAGACCTGCCCTCGCCTACTCCAAAATACAAAATATTCGCAAATAATAATTATGTACACACTCCACGGGGCCCTTTAGTGCTTTGTACCACCACAAGATCATAAACGTTCACACCTAATTCTCTATTTTCAACATTTTCATTTCGACAATCAGTCATAGCTCTTCTTATAAATTTTTATTTTGGAGGTTGTATACATACCTGTATACATTATATTGTAAATTATTTACGTACAAATCAAATGCGTAGCTAAAATTGTAAATTGGTGTCATATTTTTAAATTAATTTGCGGAGAAAATGAGCTCGAGCAAAATATAAATGGAAATAGCGTGGGCTATTATGTTCATGGCTCACTTCGACACTTTGCTCTAATACAGAATATCGCATAAATTTACAAATATTTGCTAATATTGAATTGGCGACAATCCTTCAACGTGAATACATTCATCCTTGGTAAAAAAAAAATATATGTATATGTATGCTTATGGGGAATATCAACCAAAAAATTTAGAGCCTTGAGAAACTATTAATATGTATCTGGAAAATCTGTTTGTTTGAATACTTTTGAGATTATTTTGTTTCAAGAAAACAGTGTTCAAAATATTGAGAATAATGACGGTCATTAATGATATTATAATTTTGCAGTGTGACCAATGACAGTAAATGAGCTTGATCTCAATTTTGATACTTACTCTACAAATAGTAGTCGGCAAACGTTGTGTATAGAATTATGGTTATTTCATTTAAGATTTTTTTAAACCAAAAAAAAAATTCATAATCTCATATGGTATTTATTTTTTTAAATAAAACTACTGATTTGAAGGTGTTGTGAAATAAAAACATTTAATTCATTGAATATTCAATTACATAATAAATTAAATATTAAAACCATTTATGTACCTACCTATTACTAGAAGACACTTACAAATTATTATCACATTAGTAATTGGAAATACCTAGAATTTTTCAAACATACATTGTATGTTTATCCAGAAGCCATTTGCAACAATGAATCTAAAGAAACTGGTAGGAACGTCCTTCCCAAATCATTGGAATACAATATAACATTTCTGATAACATAACACTGCAGAACAGAGCCAATTCTAAATACAGGTCTTCCTTCGCGTGTCTTTCCAGATATTGGTAATAAGCTGATTCCTCTTTCCAAACAACGGCTTTCCAACAGCTCAGTGAAGCTTTTCTGTTGGTTAACACTCCCCATAACTTCAGCAATGGCATGTACAGATGTCTGTGGTATCCTTGATATTTGGGGCGGTGGCGGAGGCAGTGTTTGAATGGGTGTTTCCATTGACCTATTCATCATATCCAATGCTTTGCGGAAAGCATCCACAAATTCTGGTTCACGGAGGATTTGTTCACTGAATAAACTCTACAAACACAAAATATATTAGTTCTCTAGATTGAGCTAATTTCATTCAAAGTAGGAATGTATTTACCTTCCATAAACTATAATAAGATATCAAGTGAGCATGCATTGGTCTTCTGTTTAACCATGCAGCTAATGATGCAAGCCATCTCGGTAATAAAGCACGACCTGCGGCACTAGCCAAAGACCGGGTTCCAATTAATTCCTGCCAGCATGAGCACCAACCCCACATTTCTAAATCAATAATAAATATCATTATTGTTAAATCATATTATCATATTAATATATTAGTTACCTGTAGGATTAGTGTCTGGTTCAACGGGCATGGTCCTCATACAATTTTCTAATTTTGGTAATATATGCGTGTTTATTAAAGTAGGTAAAGCCAATGACCAAGCAGATGCCCAAGGTCTAAGCATAGCCAATGCTGAACCGTCAGCTGGATGCCATAAAGATAAAGCATTTACTAAACGCGAACGTACTTCAGAATACACAAGGTCCTCCAGCAAGTCAGCTAAAATTTTGTTTGCAATACAAATGTTTGAATTTATGTTTATTATTTATTGTACTAACCTGCATATTCATGCCATGGTAGTATCCAACGATGTATTGGTAATATATCTTGTGTGGGGTTCCACCGAGTTACAGCTGCTCCGATCTTGGGTATGATGGCAGTCTTGAAAATCGCTCTGCCTTCATTATCGGGAACGACTGGCATCCACACATCCAACACAGCTTTCATTCGGGCGGGGTCATGAACATCCCACTCTCTGCAAATTAATAAATATTTATAAATAATTCTGTATCAGTGTCGCAGTTCTAACACTAAAATGAATCAAACCATATTTCACTCACAATGCGGCTATTTGTATTTGTTGAAGCCACGGTTTCCAAAATAGTTCTTGCAGGGCTTGAGCACTGAGAAGAGATCCCCACTTCTGTAAAATGGTAACTGAACCAGCTGGATTTTGCAACGGAAACCAAGATGCCAATGTACCACCCATTAGATTCTTTAAACACCCAGATGCGGCTCCGTAGCTTCCCAACCCTAAACTGCTGTACTCAATTGGATATTTTAACTAAAAGAAAATAAAAAAAATAATATCCTAATATTAATTCTGATCGTTATGTAAAAAAATATATTTATTACTTGTAAAGAATTGTAAATTTTATAAGCTTCATCTAACGACAATCCCGGTTCGTTTAAATTCTCAATTTCATATATTATATCACTTATGACATCAATTTCTTTACTAGTCTTCACTAAGCTATCCTCCAAATCTTTCTTGTCTCGTTCCAGGGCAATTTGTTTATCTTCTGCAGTTTGACTATCACGGTAACATTCGATAATATCCTTAAATAAAATAAATATATTTGAAAATAGTATTCATTAAAACAAAAGAAGAATAACTAGAGCTATGAAATATTTTGACATCTAGTAGTGTTGTTTTTTTATTTGAATACCTGCTCACACATATCAACTAACAAATCTAGATTGTGAAGCAATTCAGGCATTGCAACGTACGAGCACTCTTTCCTAGGAACATCTTCATATCTCGGAGCGGCAGCCCTCAGTGCATGATATCCACTCAAAACTCGTTTTTCGGGACCACGCAGATCTATCACAGGTACTCTAGCAATTGCAGCACTAAAATAAATGTATAAAAAACATTATATTTAAACGCTATAACCACCTAAAATATCAATGAATTTACCTTTGTTGAGTGTGAATAGAAGACGCAGGTTTGCCTTCTTGTATAACATCCTCAGCTTCTCGATAAAAATATCGTTGCTTGTGTTTTGTTGCTGATTTCTTCCACTGTTGAGATTTTTCTCCTTCATCTTTCTCTGGTTTTAATTTTTCTTTACTGCCATCATCTTTTTTATGTTTCACCTTAAATTTTTAATAATACGTAGAGGAATAAAAATTTAATTTAAATATATATTAATACCTCCGGTCCATATGCGCCAATAGCTCCTCTTCCCTTTCTAAGTGTCGCAGTCACGGGAGCTGAGATACCTTGAAGAGCTTTACCGAGACCCTTGCCCGGTTGATATCCCATCTAAATTAAAGAATAATAAATTAATCTCCATACACGAAGCTACCTAACAATTAAGTTCACTTATTACATATACATATAGACTAGGAATAAACTATTGTTAATAATATTACCTGTAAAAGCAATTTTGCCCCAATGCCTTTTGTGTGTTTCTCCCAAGTTCCAACCCCTCCGGATGATAACTGATTTTGAGAACCTCCAAATGTTGGTCTTTTCCGAAATCCAGCCATGGTGTCTTCATCTGGCTTTTGGATTGTTTCCTCTTCTTCAGAACTACTAGATCCTTTAATAATGGTTGTTTCATCAAAATCATCATTTCCATCATCTTCGGCTTTGGATTTTACCTCTGAATAATGATTATTTAGATAACAATTAAACAATTCACATTTTTTAATAAGAGACAATAAAATTACCTGTGTTATTTTTATTACCAGGCTGATGTACCCCGCCAGCTACAAAGCCAATTGGGGTAGAGTAGTCTTTTCTTCTAGATTCTTTTTTTCTCACTCTTTCTTCTTCTTCATCACTGTCATCGGCCCACATTCCTAAAATAAATATTAACAAATTCATCGCTAATAACGTATATTAAGTAATGGTGCTTATTATTTATTTATATCTAAACTGCGTTGTGACTTAGTGCTGCTACAATATTTAGAATGGGGAATAACTTTATAATTGTATATAAAAATAATGCATTAGTGACCTAATATTAGAAAGAGGAATGTATCTACCATAAATTTGTTGTTCTTTTGTGAATCTCTTCCTAGGCTGTGCAAAGTCCCAGGAGTTCATCTCAAAAGGTTCTCTTTCGTCGTCACTCATTCTGCCAGTTATTGCTCTATAATTATAACTCTAACTTTAAATGACAGATAACCTCAACGGCTATAGATGTTGCCAGTGCTATGACGCGTTACCTCCAATTTTTAAAACTATTCATATTAAATTACTTTGAATAAGTGTGAAATAATTATATTTAAAAAATATATTTTATAGTCTTGGTATGTTTTATGTAAGCTTTTTCTTTTAAAATAAATAATTGTAAAACCAAAAATTATTGACATCAAACATTGTAATGATGTGATCATTTTTATTATTTGTGAATAAAAATTTGAAAAATTACAAAGGACAATTTGAATATACAGTTGTGCAAAATGATTAATGGCAATATTTATGCATGCGGCATTTAGTTGATCAGTTGGTGACAGTTAAAAAGTTTACTTTAGAAAGTTGTGACTTCTTGTTATGATGCTGAACAATGTTCAGAACTTTATTTGATGACACGAGGACAAATCAATGTTTTGTTTAGTTTTTGACTAAAGCCAGGAAGGACTCTATGGCTTGGCCATCTTTGTCGATCCTCACTCGAACTCGGACAGTGTCAACTTTACAAAAGTTTATTTACACATCATTTTATTATAAGGTGCGCATTATCTGAATTGAAAACCTTTTTCTCGCGATTATTTTTTTATTTTAATATAGAATGTTTCAAGAATGTCTGACTTTTTATTATCGTCTTTAATGCCTTTGTTTGCCAAACTTACCAATAGTATTTTAAGAATATAATTAATCTGTAAAATTTATTGTTTTCAGTAAATATTATTATTTGCACGTAAATCCGTAAAAGTACATCTAAAATGCATCCACACAGAAGAAGAAAGAAACGCCCTAACTATGGTGTCAGAAGTGTTGAAGTATCGAGAGGTCAGAATGGATTTGGTTTCACAATATCTGGTCAGCAACCGTGCATCTTGTCATGCATAGTGAATGATTCACCTGCGGAGACGGCTGGTTTGAGAGCTGGAGATTTTCTCATTTCAGTCAATGGGATGAATGTCTCCAAATTACCTCACGATGCTGTTGTTAATTTGATTGCCGAATCATCTGGAATCATCAAAATGTCAATAGCTGAAAACTATTTTTCAGAGAGCTCTGATGATGATATTTTAAATAACAGGACACAAAATATGAATAGACAAAGGCCTAAATACCCACACAGTAATAAGTCTCGCACTCAAAAATCGGCAGGAAGAAGGTCTTCCAACTTCAGTCCCAATATCTTGAACAAAAATAGCCATTTCACACCAAAAGAATTCAAAGTGCCTTTAGCTGTTAACAAGGATAAAAAATCTCAACCTGTTTCTCATTGCTCTAATTCAAGTGTTAAAAATAATGATATTAGTAATGTAAGTGCTATGATAAAACCAGGCCTCGAACAAGTTCGTGCAATGAAAGTTGTTAGAGATCTAAAAACTGGTGCTGTATATGAAGAACCGCTGGAGCCCAATTTTGAACATAGTAAGTATTTACTTATGGATATATTTATTAAAAACTGTATTTGCTAATATATTTTTTATCCTAGGTAAAGATCCCATATCAACTGATGTTTCCAATTTAAATACACCAGATGAATTACTCAAGCCACTATCCATAGATGACCGACTGGAACCTCTTTGTAACATGATAAAAAAAATATCATCAATTGAATGCCGAGTGATTGTGGGATATCTGGGAACAATCGAAATGCCTAAACAAATTGCTACAAGTTCCAAACTGCAAACTGTTAAAAGTTGTATAAGAAAAATGAGACAAGAGAAACGTACACCATCTACAGTTTTGATGTCCATATTACCATCTTGCATGACTCTAAAAAATAGTAATGGTGATATTTTAGCAGAGTATGCCGCCAAGAGAATTAACTACGTTAGCTCTAGTTCTGAAAATGATTATAGATTTTTCGGCCTTGTTACAAGTGCTAGTTACCCAGTTGATGTAAGTGATTTCAACCAAGCAAGAAACTATGGAAAAGACAATCAAATAGAATATGATGTTGCCATATCTCACAGTTGCCATGTGTTTATGATAGATCCTCAAATAATAAATCATCAGGCACATATAAAAAAAGCTGAAACATTCAAAATCAAATGCACAATTGATCCTGTGAGTGGCATGTGCTTGGAGTTTCCTAATAATTCTGAATACATAGTAAATATTATAAGAATTATGTATTCATTGAAGCCACCGAATGGAATTTCAGGCAAATCAAATTTAGACAGTGTCTCAAAAATATCAAATATCAATAGAAAGTCATGTAGCCCTCGAAATGGAAACTTTATGAGAAAATTAAACAGACCCAAAGTTTGCGAAGCCAAGTTCAATAGGGTCGATGTACATCAAAATTTAAATCAACCTCAAGAAAATGAATATCGAAATAATCCCCATGAAAATAGACAAAGGGAAAACAACAATCGTCAAGAACCAGATGCAAATGGAAATTTTGTGGCTAATTCTCCGCAGCCAAGTAATCATAGTGAAATTACCACTACATCGAGCAATAGCGACTCAGGGATTGGATTTCATAATGACTGTCAAAATATATCCGATCGGATTTTAGTTGTAGATTTTCCGAATCCTATTGCTAACAATTTCAATATAAATGCACCTTATGTTGGTCCCACATTTGAACCAAGGGAGGTAAAAGTCAATCCATTACGTGAAAACAATCAAAGGCCAGTTGGTGTTGTAGGGTTAGATATTGACAACAATCAATTCTTATCAAATACAACACCAGTTGTAGAAGGTTTTAGTGGACAAGGAAGACCTCTTAATCATATAGATCCTCTCCTGCTAGAAAATTTACATAATGAACCGCGCTCTCAAAATATCTTCCATGGAAAAATTATGAAGA
This sequence comes from Agraylea sexmaculata, assembly GCA_022606485.1. Classification (NCBI taxonomy): domain Eukaryota; kingdom Metazoa; phylum Arthropoda; class Insecta; order Trichoptera; family Hydroptilidae; genus Agraylea; species Agraylea sexmaculata. The sequence continues at coordinate 49,518 of JAGTTH010003174.1, forward strand.
AACCTGGCTCATATCACACAAATGGTGAATCTACTTCATACTTAAATGAAAGAGAACATGGTATAATGAAATCGAATACAGGCGGTATGCCTGATAAATTGGCTGTTAGAGTATTATCTTCCAATCGTAATGTAAATGATAAAAATCAGCTTGAAATTCGATCATCGCCAAATTTTCATCATCATCGTAAGCATCAAGCCGAATATCAAAATTTACCACAATCAAAAAATGATCCTCCACATTATGATCTTGTGTACTCGGACTCTTACTATGAAGAAAATCACTATGAGATTATCTATCCAGACGAAAATAATATTTGCAATGAAAATATGGCCAATACAAAAAAATGTACAGAAAATATAGAAAAATGTCATTTTCGAAATGAACGTGGAGATTATTATGTAGAAAGAGCGGTCGATGTTCCAGACACTGATTATTTTGCCAGCGAAGCTTATACTGCTAACGGTGGGTCTGTGGTTGGCAGATCATGTGATGACATGAGTGTTACATCTTCCAAAAGCCATGAATATGGTAGAAAACATAAAAACTTTTCAATAGATAACATTTCCATTTATAGTTCGAAAAGTCACGATGAAGTAAAAATCTCTAAAATAAAACCGAAACTCCACAAATTCCAAACATCAGTTGATGATATCCTTATATTTGGTCTGAAAAAGAACAAAGAAAATTGCAGTCCGAAAAAAGCAGACAAAGATGACCATCTGTTTTTACATCCGGGAAATGTTATCAAACTAAAGAGTAAAAAATCAAAAAAGGCTAATGTTTCATCTTCAAAATCGAAAAATCATATTGAATCTAAAAGTAAATCAGATAGTAAAAAAACCGATGGAAAAGATACTTTACTCAAATATAAACTAAGTCCTAAAGTATTTGGACATTCAAGACCCAGCGCTAGCGTTGAAGACGTTTGCAAATCATCATGTTCAGCAAAACCACATTCAAACTCGAGAAACTGGAGTCATCTCGAGGGCACAACCAGTGAACCAGATCTTCGAGAGTGCCAAGGTCTATTCACGGTAAGTCATTACTACTTTTACTTTTGCAAAAATTAATGTTTCTAGTCATTTTTGTATATCAAACATTTAGTGAATGTCGATTTTGATGTTAAATGTATTTGAATAATTACTTTTACAAGTGTGCACGATATGGGGGTCTACTTCTTTGTTTGGCGTCGCCCGTATCTACTCATAATAAATTCAGGTGCCGTTTTAGTTAATGATTATTTGTTTGTGTATGTTATTTTCCTGATCAACTGTCTATTGTCTCCGTAAATGCTGGTAGCTTTTTTGTCTCTATGATAGTGTGCTAAATATAGACACAAATTATAGAATTGAATATTCATACTATTTAATCTCTTCCTTGACGGTAGAATGTTTTACTTTTCTCGCACTTTATTATGATATTTCAATATATCCACTGAAGCTTTAATGCGATTATTGTGTGCATTCTGTCTAGATGCATTCCAAGTAAATAATAATTAAGTTCTGGAAAGTGGTCGTCCTTCATAGAGATTTGATACTAATGCAGAAGTTTGCATCTCACAACTGAAGTCTTGAATGTCGCTGTCAGTCGACCAATTTCCTCCAATTAACTCTAATAATATAATAACACGGCTCTAATGGACCGCTCATACAGGAGCTGGGACCAAGTCAACAATTGACCTACCTCCATTCAGATCATCAATCTTTTTTTTTATTTTCAATATTTTTTTATGAATAAGATAAATAAAAACTATTTTTGGCGTAGAGCAAAAATTATGAATAATGTTTTCTTATTCATATCTTCTTACATACTCATATAAGCTGGATAATTTTTATTGTTATACTGGTTTAAATAATTGTCTCAGAATATACTTGCAATCTAGTCTAGCTACTAGATCTTATAGATATCATTTTAAATGAACTTAAAAGATTTTTAAAGCGTCTCGAAATGAGTAGCAAAATTTTAATTTTAATTACCAATAACAGTGGTTTTTCTAATAACAAGCATTATTCGTTTTAGAATCTTACTCGTTTAATGTTTCCTCTAAAACCTTCACACCTTATTCTCACTTTTCAATGATTTTTCGCTTCATTCCTGAAATTAGTCATTTTCTTTCATAGCTGATTTCTTGTAACTTTTTCTTCGAGGACATTTTGCCCTTTATGCGTAATGTCGCTCGTTGATTTTGGACCAATTATTTTTATAAGAAGATAATAGGTTCCCCTCTTATATATTTATGCATTTTTATTTTTTTGTAAAAATGATATTGTGAGATTTCACCCACGGCTTGACAAACGCTACGACAAAATCGTAGAGGGCATCCAAGACGACTCAAACAGATGATCCTGCGAACGGCTAGTGCACATGTCTTCTTTATATATTTTTTATTATCTATCGACGCAAATGATATCGGTGATAACGTGATTGTGGAAAAGTTATTGTGACAGTTTTTTAAGTGAGTGATTCAAGATGTCAAACATGCTAGGATATGTTATGTGTGGCTTTCACTCTATGGATGATCTCCTGGTTCGTACATATTTTTTAAAATTAAATATGTCGTGTTTTATTTTTATATCATAACTAATTCATATTATCTATGACTCATTGGCAAATCTCTCCGGAATTTCTCGCGTTATCAAACGAACAAGTTGATTTGTGAATCAAATGAACATAAAAATATAATAATTAGTATGACAAGTCGGTCCCTTGTATCGCTCATTGTTTTTAATTATGGTTATGCTGCGTCAGTGGCGCGCCTTGGGAATGATCTCAACCTCTTTGTGATCTCCTCTATCTATATGATTAATTGTAATTAATTGTAAGTCACTTTTTTATTTAAAAAAAAACACAAAAATTCCGATCTGAAAAACATACACAAAAAAATCGGTATATTAATAAAATATTCCGAAGCACAGCAAATTAAGTATGGGCACTCCCCTATTATGAACGTGTAATAAAATAATTAATATGAAAACGACACAATAAAAATAGTTAGTAAGATTACCATTTGTTATTATAAAAAATATATATTTGCCATATCTTTTATTATGTCGTCATGCCCAGATAACTCTGCCGCAAAGCTGTAATATCATATTATGTTAGGATATCACCAATCACAGCTATTTGTGGTAAGTTAGCTTATCTCTGCGCGTGGCTTAAGTATTTGCCCTGGATGTAGATTTAATAATGCATTCTTGCTAACGTTCCTGAGAATCCAATTTAATATTGTTAAATAATAATACTCGCCATATTACGCATTACGCGAATCCGATGATCGGTTATCGAAATGTTTTATTTAATTTATTAAAAATTCACCGAATGTGCCATACAGACACCCGCTATTCGTCTACATTCGCGAGTGTATGTAGCAGGCATTAGAAACTATAATTAATCAGATGTTTTGATTCAGCAAAAGCTTGTGATTGGTTGAAATTACTTATCAATTCCGTTTAATCATAAACGTTCACGGGTTTTTAGCAAGTGTCAACATTACACACTGGTAGAAGTTATTTAGTCCCATAGATATAAACATAAGATATCGTATTAGTGGCTAAATGCGTGGTTAGTTCAAGTGACCAAAAACATGAGTTACCTGGTAAACATTATACTGTAAACATCTCTCTTCATATCTTCAGTTATATTTCACAGTAAAATGGGTAAATGCATTGTTAATACATGTCATATGGACTCAAATACATCTAGGTGAAGTTTTTACCAAAGACTACTTCCTTAACATTATTATTGCATTTTAATCGCCAAAGTATTGTCACAGCCACCCTCGGGGGTCACTAGATATGTGTTGAGGATTGAGACATGCAACAACAAGAGTGCGACAATACACTGGCTACACGAAATCGACAAGAATTATTTATATGCAATGCTATATCCAATGTTTAGTTCATATTCTTTGCTCAATGATTCCAAATTATTATAATAAGTACATACGTATTTAAATTTAACATTCATATGAAGTAGTTCCATTGATCGAAAAACCACTCACAGCATGTGTTATATTAATCTATAATGGGAGTTTACACATCTTTATATCTTTTAAATATTTATTTGTTAATAAATGAACAATAGTCAGGTCAACAGCATTAAAATTAACCTGCTCCTTCGCCCACGTGTAATATGTATGTAATGGCGTCAGGTGTTTTGAACACATCTGCCGCATGTCGGTCGTTAGATATTTGCATTCATTTGTAATATCCCTTAGCGCTATTTTAACAGATATTTTTCATTCATACAATCAACAAAGGCTAAAAATAAATTATATAATAGCAGTGTGATTGTTTCGTTATGCGTTTCAATTGGTCTCGTTGTGTTATTTCTAAATCAATTACGTACTTCTTCTAAACTTGTTCTCGTCTCGTCAATGAATGAACATTTTCATTCATCATTACATTACAAATTGAACAATGCGGGCTACACACATTTAAAAGACTTTTATCTCTATATTTTATTGTGTCACTGTTTTAAAGGTGTCCATATGGCTTATAACGACTTTTTTGATTCGCCCCTTTTTGTAGTTCATGCTTGAAATCACGCCATGCACCGGCCATATTCCTTTTGATGTTTTAACGAACATGAATTTATGAACTGTTTTCGAATTTAATAATAAATCAAACTATAGAGATGTAATAAAACGGTACATTTCTGCATACCATTCTTCATTCACAATTTTATGAAGCGTTTATTCGGAGAACGATCGATCAAAATTCACATTCATAATGCACCGTGTCAAGAAACACGTGATTTGTTTTTTTTAATTCTATTCTCATATTCTGAAATGTGTGATTACATGACTAGATTTTTGTATTGGGTAATTATTCATATCAACGAGCTTCGGGAAATTCCACCCGATTATAGGATTCAGTATTGTGACTATTCAACCATCGCGCTCATCAATTATAATTGAAAAAATAATAATTCGATCGAATATTGGGAATAATATAATAATAAAATTTAGGTTTACTCTGATATGACTCTCCTTAATAAACAACCAAATAATAATATATATAGTGCACCGCTGATTTGTAAAGTGCGTATAAACAAACACGTGCGTTGAAAATTTTTCATTAGTCAAAATAATAACTTTTAAGGTAACCTATTTTTTCTTAACACCATTTCGACTAATAATTGATCTGCCGCAATAAAAATGCAGATATTACACTCACTTAATAAAAAAAAACTTCCCTATGAATAATGGTTTCCTAGGCGTACGGTGCCGTAAACGTACACCGTGTAGGCGGTAGTAGAGTTGGTTTGTAATAACTTTAGTCAGTTTTTGGTTTGTTAATGCCTTGTATAAGCCTCGGCATAAACCAACCAAAAAACCGTATACATAGCAAAGCAACTCTACCACTGTCTTTACTGTGTAAGTTTACGACGACGTACGCCTAGGAAACCGAATCCTTATCCAAAAATATCTGATTACAAATTAAAGGACGAACTCGATATTTTTATTAAGTTACAACAAATTACCTGCATAATAGCTCAGGGGATAAGAAGCGTGGCTATAAATACTGTGATCATGGGTTCAAATCCCACTCAAGTCAAGATTTTTTTAATTGATTTGATCGGTTATTACGACTGGGAGATCGAGAATAATATTAATAAAATTCCGATCGATCGTCTCGATCCAGGTTTACTCTGATTTCCTGTATTGTAAGGTAAATACTGATTATTAAGTCGGTGACCTGTGTAACTAGTAATAGTTAAGATCACCGACAGACAATTAACACGTTGTTGTGTCTAAAAAACCTTCTCCGTCAGAGATGTGGGTTCTCTGGTATTCCAGACGACTGTTTTCTCTTAATAATTTATATATATATATATATATATATATATATATATATATATATATATATATATATATATATATATATATATATATATATATATATATATATATATATATATATATGTGTATGTATGTATTACATAAGCAATGAATGAAATTGTTTTTTTTTTTGTTGGATCATCATCGGTGTCTATTTATACATATTTGATGGCGCGTCCATATTGAAAAGACAACGGCCGTTATGCGTACTGGTTCGTAGTCCTAAAACGGTATACAAGTACCCACCTGTGATACTTAATGACTGCTAACAGGGAGCAAAGAGGAAGTCACGGACCGTTTCTCAGACACAGGGGAGAGGCCATCAAAGGATACGAGATATTCAACAGGATGTCCATTGTGCATCGGTTGACATTCGATGCTTCTTATCCGGACGGATTTCTTTTATTGCCGAATCAAACGCGCAATACTCCCTCAAATCCCACAGGAAGTCACACTCAAATCTGCTCTATTGTAGACTGTGGCGTCATTTAAGGTTCATCCTCTATTAACATAATAAAGTGACGTGCTACAAAAAATTACAATGTCACAAATTTATCCTCTTTCTCAATTCTCACTCGTTAGCATCAATAGGTCGAAACGTTTTCCTAAACAAATATCTGGCCAGTAAAATAATGACGATTTTTTTTATACAACATGAGAATGTTTTAAATTGATATTACATTATAAATATTTCATATTTTATACTATGCCTGAAAATATTATAAGCGTGACTGCCTTGCATTCGGCTATTTCTGTAAACATTTCGGCCAGACATAGTCTGATAGGAAGTAAACAACCAACGACATTTTTTAATACAAAAAATCATTTAGGCCGTTTTAAATTATTTTTTTGAGATCGTGTTGCCATATCATGAAAGTCTTTAAATTATTTTAACATTATTTAGAGACAGTTTGCATAATCATCATCAATATTGTTTCAAAAAAAGTTACTCGTTTTGAAGTGTTCTGGATAAAATGGCGCAAATAACAGATCTGTAATAATTATTTTAATCCGTTTAAATATTACAATTACACCGAAAGAGCAACTTATTTGAATTAGTGTATACTTTATAATCCGGGAAATCCTAGTAAACCTGGATCAAGACAATTAATAATATTTTATAAATATTTTTTCCACACTCTTATTTGCAAACTGATCTTTTTTCAATTCGGACAGGATTTGAATCCCCGATAGTAATCTATTGAGCTATTATACTCCTTTGTGCATGTCTCAATGTTGCTACTTGCTCTACATACATACATAATTACAAATACAAAGCATAGTTTGCAAATAGAATTTTTACAGAGCAGGAAGTCTTCTTTTACTATTTACAACATATTACAATATATTTCAAGGCTTACATTCGATCATATTTTAGTGGTGTTAATTTTTTTTTTACCATGTGTATATTGATTTCATATGCAAACTACAATATCTGTGAAGAAAATATATCATTTATAAGTATGTATTAAGGTCAGTTCATGGTTCCTTATGGCTTCTACATTGAATCCATATATACACAATACAATTCACTGGACACATGCTAATTTCCGCCGTTTTTCCTTTTCACGGTCGGCATTGTTATCATATCGTGACATGTCTTCGTCAATCGTGACTTATCCAAGAAGAGAATCGTCGAAATACACTGACAGAACAATAATAATTGTCGAGGATAACAAATTAGTGTGCACTGAATAATATTTGAATATCACGTTTTGCCAGTTTTAATAAATTCCGAATTCTCTCAATGCACAAACTTGGCGATTTTATATTTATATAACTGGGCGTTTAAATATTTTTTAATAAGGCAGTATATAAGCCTTACACATGCAACATTAGCAATTCCACTCACATAGCAGGTGTAGTTCAACAATATAATACTACCATAAACATATTTAACCGTATGAAAATGTCAATCATATCGATAAAAACTAAGACATTCTCTTTCCCATCCGATGCCTGCTTTGTGCTTCAATCACAATAAAAAATAACGAAAACCTACTCATTGTCCTATATGATTATTATTAGTTTATAAGTACTACCTCTATTCATTGAAAAATAAATACATTTAATGTATCTTGATATTTTTTTTTATATTTTCTACATTTATACAATTATTTTGATTGCCTATAACGTTTTAAAAAAATATTTTCACTATTTCCGCTCATTCTTTTAACATTGAAACTGATCTAAACGTCACATAACCAAGTTGGCGCTGAATCAAAATGGTAGCGGAACTTTTGGCCCACCCATAATAAATGATTTCACGGATGAGCGTCAATCATATTTATTTCGAATTATTACGAAATGCCCTATTATTATAATTAACGGAAATTAATTTAATGGCCACTAATGTTTGACCCAAATTATGAAAAAATGTCATTTTACTGACTTTAAAATCCAACTTTGTATAAAATGATTATGAGTAAATCTGAGATATTATTTAAGATAATCAACGCCCATGAATGCTTTTACAAGGAATACACAAATAAAAAAACATCTAATGAAAAACCAAACAAGCGACAAAAAATAATAAATACAAAATACGCGTGCTTTGAAAAGACAGAAAATCAACAAAAATAATTGATATATAATTGATCATTAATTTATATATCTATAGCATCAACTCCCTTTAAGACATAAAGAATCTACATACACAAAAAAACACATTAGTCGAGTTATAAGCAGTTTTCTATGTAAAATTTTTATTATTATAAATCAACAAACCTAGTTCTACTGCTTTTCCGATACTAATTATCATCGCTGGGTTTATAAAATATTTATTTATTTACGCTCCGAGAAGCTTTTTATTTTAGAAAGGGTTTTTTTATACACAACAACGTGTTAATTGTCTGTCAGTGATCTTAACCATTACTAGTTACACAGGTCACCGACTTAATAATCAGTATTTACCTTACAATCCAGGAAATCAGAGTAAACCTGGATCGAGACGATCGATTGGGATTTTATTAACATTATTCCCGATCTCCCAATCGTAATAACCGATCAAATCAATTTAAAAATTATTGACTTGAATGGGATTTGATCACAGTATTTGTAGCCACGCTTCTTATCCCCTGAGCAATTACATTATCAAAGTATTTTTTCGTAATTATGTCGCAAATGAATTGAATGTTTTTTTAATAATTTTTTGAGCAATAGGATGTTGAATTATATTTTTATTTAAATGTCAGTGTTTACACAGGGCCTACTAAATTTATTTTTAATAATTTTAATAGTAGTAGTTGGCCAATGATTGCGGCGCGCGTATTCGTACAGAGGGTTTGTCTGAGTTCCGTTGGTCAGTGTTGTGTCAACCGCCGCGTAGTCAACTTCTCGTCGTTTATAACTACCTTTTTTACTAAAACAACTACCACCTGTTACCACCGGTTCAAGCCCTTTCCGGTTCATCTGACATTTGACAGTGCCACCCTCCTTCGTATAACCGACTTTTGTGATATTTCAACAGTGTAGGTGTTTTTATAATCGATTCGATCTTTGCGACAATTCATTTTTATAATATCAAATCGATAAATTATATACACGATTCCGTACTAATCGATTTATAACTTAACATTGATTACAATAAACCGATTACACATTTATTTCTCGTAAAATGCTCATTAACTCGTGTACAGAATTTGCTTATATCGAGCATATTATTGGTATTACTAGGCATTCGTCGCCGTAAACGTACACAGTAATAGAGTTGCTTTGCTGTACTTTTGATCGGTTTTTTGTTAGTTAATGCCTCGTTTATCACTAGGGAAACAACACTAATGTATACTCTAATAATTATTAGAATATTAATGTAATACAGTCTTGAGTTAAGCTTGGGATTCCTAGGCGTGCGTAAACGTAAACGTAGATACATCTTACACATTTTCCACCTCGTCGGTGTCTAGTTTTACCACTAGGGAAACAACACTAATGTATTCTCTAATAATTAATATAATATTCAGGTAATACAGTCTTGGGTTAAGCTTGCGATTCCTAGGCGTGCGTAAACGTACACCGTAAAGACGGTAATAGAGTTGCTTTGTTGTAATTTTGATCGGTTTTTTTGTTAATTAGTGCCTCGTCCGAGGCTCAGACTAGGCATTAACTATCAAAAAACCGATCATAAGTGTAGCTAAGTAACTCTACTTATAGTATTTACGGTGACGTATGCCTGGGAATCCATTACTTAAGTCTGATTTGAGTTGTTTAGTTATGTTATTCGTACAAGAAATGAATTATTATTAATCTAACAATTGAAGGATTCCATTGACAGTTAAAATAATGTTTATTAATAAGGTTTTTTATATCAATTTCATCCTTCAAGCATTTTCCATAAACAAAGATATGGGATAGAATATTGTACATTACATTAGTCAATTAAGTCCCTTCAATTTGTATGTTTTTATAATACTATGTTATTTTCTCGATATGTCTAAAAATAAATTCATGTTCGATACTTGGAAATAATTTCGCGTTTTTTGAACCATTTCAACAGTCTTTTTAGTTTAGTCTGTGTTCAAATAAAAATATTAATTCAAAAGTGTCCCCTGCAGAGTTTCTTCTGCACGTACGACATACTACGAAATGCGTCATCACTTCGTCATTATTTCCAATAAAACATTCAAAAGTTATTAGGCATAATAAAGGAAATATTTCCTCGTTTAATTGCAAGCTTGGAAAATGTCAACACTCATTTTATTTTTATGGCGAGTATCTAAGGTCGGAATGTAAGACAACCTTATAGAGTGTAACCTCATTAAATGAGTTAAATATTACTATGTGCAGTTGTATAATAAAAATATCACCATTTCGAGGAAAAACTAAACCGGTCATCGACGAGTCAATTCCTTTAACGGATAACTAGTAATTATCGAGTTGCATCGTTTAAAATTAATGAACTGTGTAATGCAAGGACAGAGAGTGAATGATCTGGCCCTATAAATAAGATATATATATATATATATATATATATATATATATATATATATATATATATATATATATATATATATCGTTTGCAATTTATTTTCAGCTTATATCCAGTCATAATCTTGACCGATCCAGTTCAAAATGAATTATTTTTCTTATATAAACGACGATTAGATGAAGACAGTTTGTTTTCCACTCTCCCGTTGCGAGTATATCTTTAAAATGCATTCGACCTCCAAGAAAATAATCGTTGTTAAGTGAATTTAAGTATACAATCTGCAGACTTGTAATTTATAAATTTTCCGTTGTCTGATACATGTTTATATGGACTTAATTGACTTGAATGATTCCAGTATTTTAGTCGATGACAAAACATTAACCTTGCCTAAATATGTAGCGAGTTTAAAATAATCTTACGATGAACCCGCCTGGCATTGTTCTTGTCTGAGTCATATCCCATGTAAATGTTAAAACATTTATATTTTATTATTATAATATATAAAGCCTTACATTGTCGTTTGTTAAAAATATTTAAAAAAATGGATTCCCATATTTTTTGTATAATTTTAAATAGCAGATGTTGATGCAAGGTGGACTTTTAATCAGTGATGATAATTTAAGGGTAGATAGGGAAGGGCGAAATTAAATTCACAGTTTGGGTTACCTTTTAATGGCGACAATTTTAATTTCCCCGTAATAATAATAATCCCCTGTCATTTCATATAAATTGCCGTTGCTTACAGTATACCCAAAATGTGTAATATTCTCGATGATTAAACGTTCAATCTGTATACAGGGTAAATTTTTCTCGCAATGGATCGAATCGATTATTTAAATAGTTTTTATTAAAAAAAACAACAGGTTGAAGTGATTTAAAAATTAATAAATGTTGAATTAAAAGTGAATATTGTAAGGGAAAATGTTACGCTGTGATGGAGGAGGTCCACTAGGCATGGACAGAGCATACATGTCTTTGAGGGCCAGGAAACCACCAAAATTATTATTTTCGGTAAATATATTAATATTAGATACTATTTTTATTTTGTATTTTAAATTTTTTGAGAGAGTCGTTGAACAAAAAATGACTAAATATGTACACAATCAAGCAGGTGTCCGCTCTTCTCGAGTCCCCTTGTCAATAGACCGTAGCCTATTCAAGAATAATATCCAATATAACGTAGCTATTATAATTTATTTTTAATGCTCACCATCTGTCCTTACCAAAAATTAAAAAAAATTGTTTTAAAATTCTTCTTTTCAATTTTATCAAGCTTAATGATCGACCGCAAGTCTGATATTTCGCTGCATGGATTTTTAGATATATTTATATATATATATATATTAAATTGACGACATATTATATTGGGACTTTGCAAACAATTCAAGGAGAATGCGACGGTAATTTAGTTCCTAGAAAAAATAAATATCCAAGGAGTGGCAGTTGAATCTTTACATTCTCATGCGTAGTCTCAGAGATGTCCTTTTTATCTCGACCTTCCGACCCTCGCATTCCTCTCCATCATCAGCCAACTTCTTCCACGTATCACGACAAACTATTTCCACGGTATTTTCTCAAAGAATATTTTATAAATACGCCACTTCCTGGGCTCAACAATTAAACGAATATAAAAAAGTCCTCGTTTTTCTTATACGTGTTCCCTTTGAGAAAATATTATATTATGTATATGCATAGTTAAGTTGAATGTCAAACGGTCAACAGAAAACCGATTTCTTTTCGAGGTTAGCCGCGAATATTTTTAATTTTTATTAATAAAATATTTACTTAAATAATGGGGTATCGCAAAATAATTGAATATTTTTTTATTAATTAAAAATATTAATAGTGCTTTTGGAATCGAGTTTGGGCTACATTTTTTCTGTGAAGTACTCAATAATGAATATCGCGTGTGTATTGTGTATGTTAAATACTTAATTTAATAAGAAGCTAAGCAATATTTTTTTATTAAAATATTTTTGATAGTGTTGACTTCTTGGTGGAATTTCATAATGTAAAGAAAATTGTTAGTTGTAATTTCCACAGATTTTATTAGACAGAGTCTCTGAAGATGAGTACACGTTAGTAGTCGAAATTACTCAGACATCCTTATATCTGTGGATATTACTAAATATCTTAATCTATAAAATATACTGGAACACGATTCCTTTTTATGGTATCGCATGGAATTATGCTTGTTTGTGTTTATTTTTAGAAATCTAATAAAAGCTCACATTTATAACCGTAGCAAACAAATGTGATGGAAAACATTCCAGTGTTACTCATCGATAAGTGTGAGAACATTTATAACCCATCAATATTATCGTATCGAAGTCTCTTAATTATATTTACTCTTTCACCACTTTTCCTCAAGTATGTACATACAAAAAAACTCAGTGCGCAATTGACCCAATTCCAATGTCTACAAATCGAAATTCACTCGACCGAAATCTATTTTTACACAATTGGATCGGTTCAATAATTGGATCGGGTGTAGGTTAAATAAACATATGAAACATCTAACAAGTTTACCATCCTCAGTGTTCCACATTCGACACAATTATTCTACGTAAATAACTAAGCTTTTGATGAATACACCCTAGTATTTTTTTATTTGCGTGACCTCAAACCGGGATTTCAACCACATTGATCTAAGGAAGTAATATGTATAATCTTTTTAGAAAAAGATACAGAACTGTCCTAATTTCAAATGAAATATTGATAAGAAAGGATTATCTGATAAAAAAAATGTATAAAACATTAATACATCTCAAGTAGTACCTCTGTAAACGTATAATTAATTAGTTATTATAATATTCATTATTGACAGTGCCAATAAATATTATCATATAAAATTCAACGAGTGTGTAGAGTTAACGTCAGTTTCATAGCGCCAGCCGAAAACCCACAAACGCTTCTCATTGATCGAAGGCGATTTCTATTCTAGACGACTATTTACCAATTACAAGCGTTCGCGGATTTTTAGCTGACGTTTTGACACTCAGAAATCTTGGAAAAAAATTATAGTTATTGCAGTACAGCAAAAAAATACAAGTAAATAAAAATTATGCATTTAAAGCAAATTCCAAAATATATTCATTAGTCTTATATAAAAAATATATTATAATTGACAAAATAATAAAATTTGTATAATTAGAATGTTTACATTGAACTGTGCCTGACCATTAAGATTTAATATAAAACAGTCGTCACATTGTTATTTTTTTGTAATAAATAATTAGAAAAAATCAGGAACCACGCCAAATAAATAATAATGGATAAAAATATTGTTAGTTAGCTACTTGCCTTAAATTCACCGACCGCCACTGGTATATATTTATGTACAAAATATCATGGGAAACCCTCAGAGAGATTCTCAATTAAGCTGATATTCATTAATCTTCAGATGACGCATCAAATTTAATTTTCCAAGCACATAAAACATTATTGTTTTAATAAATTCCAATACAAAATGAATAATCATTTTCGTAATAGTGTGAGTGTTTATTTATCAGAGCAAATCATGATCATATTCCTCGGTAATATTTTTCAATCGGGAGTTTATTGACTCAGAAGTTAAACAAACTCGTTATCGGAACTGGAATCATTTTTATGCGACCGCAGAGCGATAATTCTTGCACCGTTGGTTAAAATGCATTTTTAATTAATTCAATAGATTAAATTCCTTAAATTAATCTACCGTCAAGCGTCACCGATATTATATTAGTTTCAACATAGTAGTGGATTACTTATCAACACAACAAATAAATAACTCATTGCAGTTTTTTTTTATGTGTTTGGAGATAATAATAAATATTCTGATGGCTTCCTGTACCAGCATTTCAATATTTTATATCTGTATTTGCTTATAATAGAACACCCACTTTGTAGTTGTAGAAATATACAATCATCTTCATATTAATAATGTGAAGAATTTTCCACCGCGTTTTATTGTCGCGGCCCACGTGACGCCAATTTAACGACTACCAAATTAATTTGAAAAAAATTATAACCCTGGCGATAATTATCTTAAATTATAAAAAAATGGTTGGTTTAACTGGCACATTTATAGAAAAATAGCGCCCGAAATTCCACAGATGTTGTTAATTAGAGACACCGACAAAAAATCCTAACCAATCACTGCCATTCACGACAAAAACTATGTACTCACTGACACATTTTATATTTTGCTTATATGTCCCTGCCTTTTAATTTTACTATTGGTATGAAACAATACATTATATTCCGTAAATATAAATTAATAATAATGGGGTTGCTCCGGTTTTTGCCGCACTAAGCTTACATTTTTTACATTCATTATACACCCCTTTGCTTCCTCTATAGATTATTTCTCGTGTTTGTAGAGTAAATGTTATCTAATCCATCATCGAGCGTTTTCATTGAACAACAACAGCTGGCGTTTTGACAATGAATTTTACTCTACACAGTTTTACCGTCAAAATATCCTAAATCCAGTTCGAATATAATCGAGTAAATGCAAAAAAAACCTATTTATAATATGTTCTTTTAAATAATGATTTTATAATTAAATTAGTTTAAGCGTTACCGATAAAAATGCCAGACAACTGGATGTATATACATCAAGATGGTGGACCGAGCAGACGAGTCTGAGTGAGATAATTGTTGTTGCCCCTGTCAAGCTCATCTGCTTGATATTTATCATCTACTTTTCCGGCTTTTTAATATCGATGGTGTCGGTTTATATGTATTACAAATTATCAATATTTGATTGCATTAATTATTTTAAATTAGGTCTAGTTCATTAAGTATTTTCTGACTAATTTTGAGTCATTACTATAGTCAGTTCAGCGTACTATTTTCCCAGTAGTGATAATATACGGATTATCAGTCAGTTTTCCCTTATCAACTGAACAAGCAATACACACAATGTGCTTAGTACAGGGCGGTTAGTTACACATTGTGTTTTCGTCTAGAACGACGTATTCACTCTTGATATTATTGATTTTTTTTACAAAAATAGACCGCAATTCGAATAATATACATACCATTCGGTCAAGTCCGATTTAAAACGACAGTGTGTATTATTTAAAACTATAAATAGAACGGCTTGCAGTTAATTTTAGACGTGTCAACTGTGGATGCAAATATTTGTACAGCATCGAGGCTATCGGATTAGTGGCGCAATAATAATGCAAGGATTTCCAGTCGATTATTGTCTTCAAACAATCGGTTAAAATGAAAACTACTACGGCTATGGCGGCTATAACTAAGGGAAATCTCTTCGGAATATTCTTGGAGACGTATCATAAGAAATTGAATGACATTTTCAAGGTACGAACAAACATCTCATAAAATTTGATATCGAATATGCCGATAACGACATATCATAAAATATTAATCTAATCTGGCGTATTTTAAATGTGTTAAAAATTTAATTTCTGCGCGGCATTGTTATTTACAGGCTTTTGGCAAACTTCCTTTACGTTCTGGAATACGAGCCAAACTGAAGAATCAATATAAACACGTTTACAGACCGATTATCGCCGTATTTTATGGATTATTCGATGGCTTAATATATCTTAAAACGTAAATTATAAATATATTAATACATCACGACTTCGAATAACGAAAATATTTTCCTTTCGTGGCTGCTAATTTTATCCCAATGAAAACATTACTCATTGTTTGCTTGTGTTTTTAGAGAAAATGACATAGTGACTGTCACATTTATTAGTATTTTAAGCCGCTGTTATTCCATATACATCTGAATTAAAAAATAATCTTGACAAATAATAAGACAAGCACATTTAAATTTAGCATTTTTTGTGTTATAGTACGATTTTATATTTTTGTGGTGTAATCAGTCTCTGGACATTTTCTATAAATATCATAAACAAACATTGTGTGTTTTTTTTATTATTATTGTTTTAAAATAATATTCTGAGAATGCAGTGTCGTTTCAATTCAGTTTGTTAGTAATTTATTATATAGCAATTTATTATAAAACTTAAGTTTGTTTACACTATTTAGTTGTAACCTAATGCACTGTGTAACCAGCCATTATGCTTAATTTACACAGTTGTGGGTGTAGTTAATTATCAGTATTATACTTTACTTTTAATTTTTTCCTATTTCTGCGAGTAGAGTTGCTCTTATTATAATTTTACTCGCCTGTTTATTATATCCGTGTAAATCATACTTTATTTTTCAATCAAGTAGACTTGATAGATATAATATTAATTGGACATGAATTACGTCACAAGGCTTGTAATGAAGTCACCTTTCCATCAATGATAGTGGCCTATTTATCTGTTTTAATGGTAAACCTTATCTACCTTTCCTTTTGCGTCACTCAACGCTTTTTAATGAATCTACCGTCCTCGATGACGTATTTCATCTGATAAATATACTATTTTTAACACGACATTTTATGGTTTCATTTCCAAAGCATGGCCGAAATAGACGCGCCGGTGATAAGAGACTATCGATTTTTTGTTACTAACCCGACAGCATATTTAATTAAACCACGTGTTAAAAACCATACAATGTATTTATATTGTATAATTCCCATGGTATTTACCGCAAGGTGCAGCCTAAATACAAAGTGACAGTGCTTTGTTCACTTTCATTTCTACGTTTGCATTAAGTTTTCCCACCACCCAGGCCTTTCTAAACTGTGATTATATTAAGAATCTATTATAAATCAAATATAAGCCGTTTGCATAGACTCTAATATGAATTATTAAAAGCGACATTCCTGATACGGAATACAAGCCTTAGCACTTCTAATTTGGTATAATGCATTCATTATTATTGCTCTCGATTTGGCTATGGTAAAATTACTGTGTAATCCGATACTAAGGTATTTAGTTCTAAATAATCTAATAATTAATTACAATTATTTTTATTGCATTTATATTATATCTTTTAGTTATGCAGTTTGTCCAATCACGGTCATTTTTAAATTAGCTCGCCTCTAAACATACAAATTTTGACATTTACTTAACATACATAAAAAAACAAGAATAATATAATAGTTCAATGGTTTCATGCTCTTGAATTATGTTGGCATTGGAAAAATAAAATACAAAATAAATAGTGTCGGTAATCCGACACATATGGGACTGCCTTTTGTCGGATTAGCGATATTCTAAGTATGAAAAAGAAATATTTATTTGCATATAGACGCTCGTAAGAGCTTTTTTTACCGACATAACAAAAATAAAAAGAACAAATATTAAAGTACAAAGTGTATTCACAGAATTTATATAATATAAAATAAAATGAAAGGATAACAAAAATTGTATATTGTCAAATATTTTTTCGATATTGGTGATGGCGTGGGAGGGGGGTGTTTATGCACTGTCAGACGCCTCTGATATCCAGACAAGAAAAAAATGTTTTTTTAATTATTAATTATCGAGACTATACTGTGATTCGTTTGGTTTCGACTGCATAATAGGAAATAAAACTCCGATTCAGATTTACCCTGATTTCTTGGACTGTAACGTATACTAAGATTAAGTAACTCGATAGTTATCGATTAATTTGTGTTCAATTAATTGGTTTGTCATATAGTGATTGCATAGAAAATGCAGTACATTCTGATATTTAACACTCGAGTTAACGTAAAGCAAGCATAACTGTAATAGTTAAAACAAACCCAATATCAAGAATTCAAATATATATCAGATTAGTGATGATAAAATCTTCCCCCGTAAGATTCAATCCAGGCTCTCGTCTTACATATACTATGTCAATATTTACTTTTTATTCACATTCTATTTTATCAAACAATATCTTATATTCATTTCCGATCAGTAACAACCTCAAACATTTAATATGAATTAAAATTGTGTTATATTTTTATTTAATTATTTGTGGAGCTGTGGTTGTGTCAAGGTTGAGGAGTAGTTGTAGAAAACAATGGCTTTATCTACCACAACGACTGCTTTGCTCAGTGAAATCCGGTGCCCACTTTCCATTTTAACAGTGAACACCGAACAATTCGCACGTATACCTTTATAAGTGGAAAAATAGTTCATAGTTCAGTGATTTCCTTGCATTTTCAGCATTTTTTGGATACCCGTCACTATAATACCTGGTATGTTTTGGAAGTATATCTACAAAAATAAATAATTAATTAACTTTTCACATGGGCGAGACTCTGGATTGTTTTTAATGGAAACTGCAGTACAATTGTAGAATACATTTAATTTAAAATTTTCATTCTAGTTAGAAACTGGGATTTAAACCCGCGATCAACTTAGGCCGGCCTTATACCTATTGTAATTTTAGACAAGACCGTCATAAAACTATGTAGTGATTTTGAAGCAACCGACCCTTTCATTTAATCATAACGGTAACATAACCATCATCGTTGAATAAAAAATACTATATATCGATATCATCATCATAAGCACTCTAGTTCAGTGTTGAACCAAGGCTTCCCGCACCAGCATCTTCCACTTATTTCTATTGGAGGCCGCGCTCCTCCAGTTATTAATGCCTAAACTCCTAACTACCTTATAAAATTACTATTTATCGATATATCCATTTAAATTTCTAATTCCGTCCATTACCTTGAGTTAGATTGTTAAACTACCATTCTTATCATTTTGAATTTCCTCGTGTGACTTTTACATGAGTCATTAAAAATATTCAGGTCATATATTAAGTATTCAACATCTTCTAAAGTCTCTTATTACGAACGGAATCTGTGCCATATATTTTAATGTCTCGAATAGGATTTATGGTCATTGTATATAAATCACACTATGATTTGTAATACTTTGTATTATTTCAAAAATCACAGTCCAGTCATATTTGCCAAGCTGATGTCATCATCTTCAACATAACGGAACCAGCTGTTCCACTAATGGTGCAATTAATTATTATTTAGTTATTCTAAAAACCCTATCGAGTTTAATTATTAACCAAGTGATATTACATTATTGATTGGTGGATATCAATATTTTTATACTTTTGTACAATTAATTTATATAGATAGGCGTATTGTTTTCATATATTGGAACGTGTTCGTCATTACTATACACATATGCGGACTGTGGCCACCTGCAACACTGTAGTCCCTAAAATCTGACACTCTATGACTGACTATTTCTTTCAAAAACATCCGAAATGATCATGTAAATTTTTATATTACATAGTGAAATATTACTTGTTGTTGAATATATCAAGCAAGTTTTAATGAAGCACTTGTAATATTATTAGAAAGATCGACAAGTGACAGATAAACAGTAGGGGCGGTTAAATCAGCTGTTATACTAAACCTTTGGTCTTTAACATCTATACAGGGTGTACCTAATATTTTAAAGGGCGGTAGGGTATCGCAAGAAGTAAAAAATAATTAGTAATGTTAATAGTGCTTTTGGATTTTTGGTCGATTTTGGGCCACCATATTGGAATAAGCCGTTTCTTTGAAGTACTCATTTATGACTGTTGTTGTGTGTATTGTGTCTGTTATACTTAATTAATATTATTTTTTTCCGCTTACATTTGCGATACCCTATCACGTTATAAATTATTCTCAGTTATTTCAAGTCCACTTTGTAAACATAAACTTATTGAAACCAACCAATGAGATATTACTAGATCTTCACACTGATACAATTTTATGTATTCTAGAACTCATTTCTAACTTTAGAATTGTAAAATATTTTCGAAGGATGAAATTGCTATAAAAAACCTTTATTAATAAACATTATTTTAACTGTGAATGGAATTTCGTGTATGAATAACATAACTGAACAGCTCAAATCAGACTAAAGTAATGGATTCCCAGACATGCGTCACCGTATCGGTTTTTTGATAGTTAATGCCCAGTCTGAGCCTCGGGCGAGGCATTGATTAACAAAAAACCGATCAAAAGTACAACAAAGCAACTCTGTTACCGTCTTTACGGTGTACGTTTACGCACGCCTAGGAATCGCAAGCTTAACCCAAGACTGTATTACCTGAATATTATATTAATTATTAGAGAATATATTAGTGTTGTTTCCCTAGTGGTAAAACTAGACACCGACGAGGTGGAAAATGTGTAAGATGTATCTACGTTTACGTTTACGCACGCCTAGGAATCGCAAGCTTAACCCAAGACTGTATTACCTGAATATTATATTAATTATTAGAGAATATATTAGTGTTGTTTCCCTAGTGGTAAAACTAGACACCGACGAGGTGGAAAATGTGTAAGATGTATCTACGTTTACGTTTACGCACGCCTAGGAATCGCAAGCTTAACCCAAGACTGTATTACCTGAATATTATATTAATTATTAGAGAATATATTAGTGTTGTTTCCCTAGTGGTAAAACTAGACACCGACGAGGTGGAAAATGTGTAAGATGTATCTACGTTTACGTTTACGCACGCCTAGGAATCGCAAGCTTAACCCAAGACTGTATTACCTGAATATTATATTAATTATTAGAGAATATATTAGTGTTGTTTCCCTGGTGATAAAACTAGACACCGACGAGGCGGAAAATGTGTATAAATCCCGTCCTGTTATTAAGAAGAAGTGTATCCAATGATATGACCATCTCGGGTGTCATTTGTGCACTGGTTGTGGTTTTACAAACTGGTCAGTATCGAATTCACTGTTGCCTTTTAACAACTTCCTGTCACCTTGTTTCTCTGCCAAGAGTACAACACTTCGTCCAGGATGCAGCTCCGGCCTTCTTCATACTGATTATAGAAATATGTACATACTGGTAAAATAACAATATACACAGGTACATTATTTGAATCGGTTATTTATGAAACTGAACAAGTTAGTTTTATTACAAGTGTAATTTTTTTTTTAACAAATGTCAACATTACACATTGGTTATTACACTAGTTATTTAGTTCCGTAGATATAAGATATCACATGAATAGCTAAATGCGTGGTTAGTTCAAGTAGATCAAGTGGCCAAAAACATGAGTTACCTGGCAAACATTATACTGTGAACATCTCTCTTCATATATTCAGTTATATTTCACAGTAAAATGGGTAAATGCATTGTTACTACATGTTATATGGACTCAAATACATCTAGGCTCACTTTTTACCAAAGACTACTTCTTTAAATGTTTAGAATATTATTGCGTATTGTCACAACCACTCTCAGTGGTCACTAGAAATGTGTTGAGTGAGGGAGACACACTTATGCCTTTATCGAATAGGAGAGAAGAGTGCAACAATACACGGGTTATTGACACGAATTATTTATATGCAATGCGATATCTAATATTTATGGCATTAAAAGAGAATTACAAATACTGTGATCGTGGCTTCAAATCCCGCTTAAGTAAAAAAAAAATGATTTGATTGGTTATTACGACTGGGAGACAGGGAATAACTTTAATAAAATCCCGATCGTTCCTCTTGATCCAGGTTTACTCTGATTTCTTGTATTGTAAGGTAAATATTGATTATTAAGTCGGTGACCTGTGTAACTAGTAATAGTTAAGATCACCGATAGACAAATAATAGATAAAAAATCACTTCAAAATTGTTGACAAGTAGCCTAACAATATCTAAATACATAAATATATACGAAGATTATTTTAAGTGCTTATTATTAATAAATTTTTTCACCTTCACCTGATTGTGTTTGATAAAGGGAACAAGTTAGTGACTTTTAAAATAATAATAAGCATATTCACAAACTGCTTTTGAAAACAAATAAAATATGTATTTGTCATAATCAGTTGACTTTTTTTGACTTGATGATGATTTTTTTAACATTAATTTTGTTGTATTGTGAGTTATAAAAATTATCTTGTAAAATAATTTATCCAAATACAAATTATTTGATACATTGACAATAATTAGGTTATATTGATTAATTATCAGAGTATTTAATATAACGACAAAATGAATTTCTAAATAAAAATTAATTTAAGTATTCCTTACTATTTGAATAAATCTACATATGAATTTTGAATAAATATTATGCAATTTTATAAAACTAATTCACACAAAACAAAACTCCTCGATTAAGTGTAGTGTAATAACTAATTTAATATAAATGTGATTTGATTAATAATAATCATCTATGAATTTATTTTTATATTTGAATATCAAAATACTGATAAATGTATTTGAAATATCGACATAGAGAATTATCCTAGACGTTATACGTGGGGATATAAAATATTATTTTATTCAATATCCCAATAACATTTTTTTTAATCATAATATAAGTGTACATCCACTTTTCGCCTCAACGAGAACTCCTTTGATCGGAATGACAATTGCAATAGTACGTGACCTGAGAAACGTTTACGTTTAATATATTATTTGAGTTATTTTTATGATTTCAAATCATAATATTTTCCCCGAACCAATTAAATAATTATAAATATATCACTATGGCATTTCCGACTCGCTTTTGACGGAAACCAAACACTCGTCCGTTTTAAAATGGGGAAAACACACTGTGCTATAATTAATAAGGAAGTGCAAATAACTTTTTTTTAATAATTTATCTTGTTATATTATTCCTTTGGCATTGAATAAGAATTGAAGTGTTGTTGTGCTCAGATATATAAAACCCAATGAACATTGAGGATCGCTCCAAATGCGCACTGGATAACTTTATACAGTCTACGACAGTTATCATTAATTTGCTTTATTATAAACAGAGCTAGGCTAAGTGGGTGCAGTGAAGTGCCTTAGAGCACAAGACACTGCGCGGGTTATATTTTTATTAAATTAGTTAGTTGTATCATTCTATTTAAATTCTCTGATAATAATAATTCTTTATTAAATTAATATCTTTAAAATTTGCCCATCTACCCTGTGCTCGACATATTTATAATATCACATTTTTTGTATCATAATTAAAGTGTTAATATCAGAGAATTCAAATAAAACAATAAAATTAATTAAATTTTAATTAAAATTAAGCTGTGTGTCAATATCCGATAATTTAAATAGATAAATAGAAATTAAATAAAAATATAACCCGCGTCGTGAAAAAAAGAAGTCCATCCCGTAAGAAATAAAAATAAAAATAACCCACGCTTCTTCATATGACATATTATATTGAAGTTAAATGCGTCTTAAACGTAGAACTTCCCCATATGAAAATTAACCTCACCCAGTGATGTGCCAACGTCAAACGAATATTATATTATAGTATTTTATTCTAATTTATACATATGCGTCACTCTACTGACACCACCGACATATTAAAAGACTATACAGCTGGATGTACATATAAATATCAAGATGGCGGACCAAGTAGACGAGTCTACAAGGTACAATTGTTTAAGCGCGCTAAATATCAGTTAGTGTGAATTCTCTATAGAGGTGTACATCGTTCTTCATTACTGTGTTTAAACACTTTGATTAAACTCATCTGCTTGTTTCGCCATCTTGGTATTTATACATCCAGTTGTATGGCCTGCTAATATATCGGTGAATCTATTTCTTATATATTTAAATTTACAAACAAACCATAATGTAATGCAATCTTATGAAAAAAAAGAGAAGTCGTTAAGATATAATATTCGTTTAACCTTGGCACATCTCTAACCTCACCCTATTATTTTTACTGCCAAAATTTTAAAAAAAAACGCCCCTTATATTTTATTTGACCGGAAGAGCCAAAGAATAATTATTTTGTCGAATTAATAAATCAAACACTATATTACTATTAATATAATCTATTCAGTTTCAATATTTCTAGAAGAGCACGTGATCAGAAAGTGTTATCATTGTATTTACATAGATATACTTTCATTCATTGTTTATAACTGTGCCATCATATCGCGTGGTTACTTATAATTCTCTTGGAAATATTGAAATTAAACAAAGTGTAGAGATGTTTATTATTTAGTCGCCGACTGTACTAAACCATCTGCCCTCGTATTATTATAGCAAACACACTCCCATACAACATGCATGCATACACAAATAATCATAATATATGAATTATATCGGTCAGATTCATTCAGTCAGAGATCGGATTGAAGCCGGATCGTTTGTTTCGTTATTAAAATGTGATATTTTAAATGTCCACATTCTTTGTGCCTGCTCCAACCTGGATTGACCACGCGGAGTTTTTCTCGGTAAAAATACGATTTATATATGATATATTTCAAATCAAAGTTAAATACAATAACTATAGTCTATCCAAATGATGGATAGAGCAGCAGTCAGGTGCGTGAATTTATATTTCCTCTCAATAAAATGGTCCAGGGTCGTGTAGTAATAAAATACAAGTAGCTCAGGGAATAAGACGTGTGGCTACAAATACTGTGGTCATGGGTTCAAATCACAGTCAATTTTTATTTTTTTATTAATTCGTCCCATGTCAGAACCGTGTCATTTTGCCACAATTTGATCCTTTTCATACGCATATCATGATTCTCATAAATAACCAACGTAATAGCTCAGAGAATAAGGCTACAGATACTGTGGTCATGGGTTCAAATCCCACTCGAGTAAAAAAAAAAGATCGGTTATTACGACTGGGAGATCGCGAATAATATTAATAAAATTACGATCGATCGTCTTGATCCAGGTTTACTCTGATTTCCTGTATTATAAGGTAAATGCTGATTATTAAGTCGGTGACCTGTGTAAATAGTAATAGTTAATATCAATGACAGAAAATTAACACGTTGTTGTGTCTAAAAAACTTTTTCAAAAAGACCCTCTTATAAAAAAGCGTAAAATAAATAAATACAATATTTAATGTAATATGAGCATATATTATATTATTTTAAATGCATTAAACTTAACGTAGATTATTTGCGTGGTTAAAAATATTGTGGTCATTGGTTCAAATCAGCGCTGTTTTTTTTTGTAATCTTGGATTTAATAAAAATATTGGTATTAGTGTTATCGTTTAAACTTTAAAAAAAATATCGACTAATCTAATAGGAATATCAAAAATAATATTTCGATCGATGGCCTCGAACCAATTTTACTCTGATTTCCTGGATTGCAAGAAATACTGAGGCTATAATTAGATTCGGCAGAGTCGGTGATATGTGTAATTGTAATAATTGTCACACAACAAAAATAATTAATCATTCACTCTTATGTACGAATTAATTTAAATGCACTCTATTTTTTTTTATTCTAACGAACTATACTGTCTGTTTGAACCAAGAACCCTTCACTCAACAGCCGATTTCCGAAATCACTGCTGGTATTATTTTAATTGCACCCGAGTTAGAGGTGGAAAGATACGGATTTAGATAAGTAGGAAATCATCAGAGCATTCTTTGGAACGGTTTAATATTTATGTTTTATTCTATGAATTTCTTACATTAACCAAACTTCCTGTAAACTGTGTTTCGTATCTTAACCACGGGAACCGGCCTTTTGTGGTTTTCTCGATACGATACGAAAAACATATAAACCAATTATTAACATGTGATTTCTATGTTTATTCATAAAATATTGAACATATTCTTTCGTATCTACGGTTGTAACAATCGTCTTATTTCAATGTCGCTTTACTTTTGTTTGCCTCCACGTGTTTTTCTTTACAATTTTCCATTCATATGAAAATGCGACGACTTCATACACTTGCTTTTCAATGCAATAATGGAAAAACAACTGATTAATATTATGGTATACTTTTAAGTTTTCGCATTTAATTCCCTGTGAAATTTTTCAAACTAGATTCATCGAATATCTAATTTTTTTTCATGGTTTGGCCAATTTCGTCGGTAAATTAACTCGCTTCTCAGCATTTGTTTTTGACAGTTTGTCATTAGCTCTGCAAATATAAGTAAAAAATAGTGCATATCTGTTTTCGGTGTCTTGCCAATCATTCTGAAATAAAAAATTGATTGTTTTATTTGTCCATTCAGATTTGTTCTGATTCTTTGATTCATAAAATAGATATAATATTATGATGTACTAAATAAATATAAATTTCAATAAGTTAGTTAGTATGTGTATGCATTTAAATTTCTTCTATTAAATTGCCTCTGTTGTTATTCTCAACCGGAGTATCTCCATGATTACATCCTCATTAGCTGGCTGTCAGCAACCGGCCAACTGTTTATATTGAGTTAATCGTACACTTTAATCAGACTCATGTATTTGATGAATGCTTTCACTATATGTATAATGGTCGGCTATAATTTTTTATTTATTTTTTCAGAGTGAAGGTGGTTCACCATTTAGCCGGTGGGCAAGTGGCTCCGGTAGAGCAATAACTCACAGGCCGTGTCGCCGTCCCGGTAGCTTGGCATCTTCCGAACATGACATGCACACCAAGGTAAATTATTACCATATTCAATAGTTTAAATTGTATTTTAATCGAATATTTTTTGCAGCAATGTGAAACTGACAGAAGTGCCACTGAGGCTAGACCCAATGACGCAGAGGCGGGCGGAGGAGCAGCGTCGTGGTCAGCATCATTGGAGAGACTCTTGGCGGATCCTGCCGGAGTGCATGCGTTCTCAGCATTTTTACAAAGAGAATTCTCAGCCGAAAACATCCGATTTTGGACTGCGTGTGAGAGATATTCGAGAGCTCCGCCATCTGCAAGAGGACCTATTGCTTCTCGCTTATTTCAAAGGCATCTTGCGGAAGGTGCACCGGACCCTGTTAATGTCGATGCATCGGCAAGACAACATGCAAAAGACAAATTGCAAGAATCGCCCACAGATTTGTTCTTACCAGTGAGTTTAATCAAACCTGATTTCATGTGACTGTTTTTTTTAATTTTAACTACATATATTAATGATAATTTTAGGCTCAAAAACAGATCTTCAACTTGATGAAATTCGATAGTTACCCCAGATTTTTAAAATCTGATATTCATAAAGAATGTTTAATGGCAGAACTGCAAGGAAAACCTCTTCCATACCCTGGAGATCCTTCATTAAGCATTGGTCCAAGTGAACCTTCAAGCCCAGCTCCAAGTCCGAGTAAAGTAAGCACACATTTTCATTAATAACATAAAATTTAATATGAGATAATCTTTTAAAAGAACCATTTCTCTATACTCTATGTTTATATTTTTAGTTGAAGAAATCTTTAAGCAATGCTGAAGATAGGAGACGTAAATCACTTCTTCCGTGGCATCGTAAACTTCGCAGTAAATCACGTGATAGATGTTGTGATGACAATGACGATGACGCTAGTAGTATTCCATCAAGAAATGGAGAAAATGAAGGCAATGATCCCCACGGCTCTAACTCTTCACTATTAACTGGTTGGGATGTAGCTCGAGGACTTAATTCTAAACATGTAAGTATACTTTTTTAAAACGTACAGTTTAGATAGGATGAGTATTAAAGTATTTCATCGGTCATAGGGTGGATCAACGTGCAGTTGTGATAGTGCTGGCATTTGCTCGTGCACATCTAAAGGTGCGCTGTGCAGAGTTCTCGTACCTGGAGCAGCCGTTACATCTTCAGTGGTTGCTGTATCTGCTGGTGGTGAAACCGTGCGACAATTACTTGATAGATTACTTCAAAAACGAGCTATTCAATACCTTGCATATGAAGTGTATTTACCGGCAAGTAACAAGGTGAGTGAGAGTGAGATTTACAATAAATAATAAATACTTAAAATGTAATGTGGGATTTCAGCCGATAGATATAAATCAATGTTCATCTGTACTCGCCGGTAAAGAGGTGACAGTAGAGAAGAGAGTTATATTCAAAGTTGACCTTCCCAATCGAAAAGTCATTTCTGTTAAATCCAAAACCAACAAGGCTCTCGGTGACGTATTGAGACCCATACTTCATAAATATGGTGTTGGTGGAGTTTCAGACAGAATTTGTGTTTCTCTTGGAAGCACTAATTTGGAATTAACTCAACCAGTTCAGGTAATGTTACCAAATTTGTAATAGATTTTAAAATATCTTTAATTTATAATTGGCTTAATTTTTAGGTAGCAGACGGACAGCGATTGCAAGTAACATTAATAAATACGCATCAAAACCCACTCGAAAATGCTACCCCGCAGAATGGAACGACAGATACAGATAAAAATGTGGCTAACAATGCTTCTGCTGTGCCGTCCTTGGATGAGATTACAAACAGAGTGTTTGAAGAACTTCTTCAAGGAAAGGCTGAGAGACATTCGAACAACGTCGAAGAAGAGTCAATCCAGGTGGATTTCCAGTATTTATATCTAACATTTAGTTTATTTATTGCTTCCTTAGTAAATGAGACCAATTGGGTTATAATATTTTATTAAAATATCAAATAATATATAGTAAAACCCATAAAAATATCAATAAACTCAATTATTAGTGGATTCTGATAAATTGGCATAAGAAGAACAAATATATAATTCTATTAATAGATGAAATTTGCTGATTTTATCTCATTTGTTACCTTTTATCCAACATAATTTCCTCTCTCCATTCTTTTATTTACAATTTGTATAAATATGAAAACATTTACTTAATTCTTATGTCTTTTTTTGCAGTCTGATAATTGTAACTCGGAAAATTCTTCAGGAATTTTTGGAAGATTCTTACGACGTGACGATCATCGATCAAAAGGTGTCAAAATAAAAAAAGCAGCACTTAATTCCACAGCATTACAAAATATAGCCCGTCCAGTACTGCAGTCTGGTTCCAGTGAAGGTGGATCCAGTTGCTGCACTGAAGAAGTCAACGCTCAAAAGCCACTCATAGCAAAATTAAGAGCTGGCGTGAAGGTACAAAACACAGTCGGAGTACCCGCTGCATTAGAAAGTTCAGGTTATTAATCTGTCTTTTGAAATATTTGTGTGACAAATAAGAATCAATTTATTTAAAAAAATATTATGTTTCAGAACAAATACAACGCACCCGATTGAAAGAAAAATCATCATATCCTACGAATCCTGAACCACCTTCAAATGATTCTTTTAAGGGGAAAGAAAATACCAGACTCGACAGATATCTTTACCCCAATGAGATCACTGCAAACTATCAACCTGGAGTTGTACCGGTAGCCGCATCGAGAAGTGCACCGCTGGCTCCTTTACAAATAACAAAACCATGTCCAGCGCCCAGGTTGTCTCTCGGGCAAGGAAGCCCCATCAAACATTCGAACAAATCTGAAGTCGACAATGGATTCAAAAACCACATTGACTATTCACCAAAAAGTTGCTTTAATACTCTCGACAACACCGTGATTGAAAAAAATTTGAGCCAAGATTATTTGAACGGCTCGACGAGTGGAAGTGATCATTTTTTCAGAGCATGCGACATTTTGAATTCAAGCTTTCATAGT
This sequence comes from Agraylea sexmaculata, assembly GCA_022606485.1. Classification (NCBI taxonomy): domain Eukaryota; kingdom Metazoa; phylum Arthropoda; class Insecta; order Trichoptera; family Hydroptilidae; genus Agraylea; species Agraylea sexmaculata. Next base: position 79,488 of record JAGTTH010003174.1, read on the forward strand.
TCCAGCAGCTGCGAAACAGAGCCATGTAAAACTAGAGTTAGCGATCCACCTCCCCTCCCGCCGAAACCTAAAGTGCTTCCAATAAAACCATCTAACTGGGGTCATAACATCACCACACAAGATGAACTCCTTACAAACATCAGAATACACGAAACCAATCTTCCTGAATTCAAAAACAAACTAGACATTGATAAAGTGAAAAGATCTGCTTACTTAGACCAACCCAGCAGCAGTTTAGTGTAAAATATTTCATAATTATTATACAAAACTACATATAAACTTTGCTTATTCTTAAAACCTGTATTTAATTGTAAGCTATATAATATGTGTAGGTTTCTGCAAATCACATTTTTACAACTATGGTGTTTTTTTTTCTCATGACGGCAGTATAATGAAGTCAAACACAAAAATAATTATAATGATGTAAATACATTTTTATGATGTCCATATATGCCATCTTTAAATAATATTGAGTAGGATTTTATACTCTAAAATAGTGCTTAATCTCATTGTACATTTCAATATTCAAACTTATTGGACTGATTGATATTTCTTTTTAGATGCGCTTGTTTTGTATATAGATTCTATATATATGTATGTATGTATTTTTAAATTCAAAAGTTTATTTTGATAAAGCATTTGTGATTTTACTTTTTAGTTTGTTTGAAATTTATACTTATTTATGTTTGTTTGTATTGAGTGTACATGTAAAGAAATTTATTTTTATTTTTACCTAATCTAAATATTGAATAAACATTATCTGGTGTAACTCATTTTTGTTTTAATATATGTACTTATGTCTTGATAGCAGTAGAAATTAATATGATATTTGGGAATCAATCTCGATTATGAAAAAGTGCAGTCTCATTCTCGGTAAGGATCTTAGATATAAGGAAAGGACATTATCCAAATATTGGAAAATGCAAGTGTATTTAAACTCAATGTCTGCAAAAATTAAAACTAATAATAAGATAAATAAAATTTGACTTATCGAATGATAAAGGAGGCAATAAAAAAATGTAATTTTAAACATTTATTATGACTAATAAAAAATATAATACCTAGATAATGATTAAGCAGTAGCTAACGCCGGTGTGTCACTGCCCTTTTCTTCATTTACGACTTCTGTTTCAGTATCTTCCTTTGGTTTCTCATCAGTAGTCAAGCCCACGTCGTATAATGTCTCGTCATACACTTGCGTTCTAGGACTGACATCTTTGTCAGCCATCCAAGTTGGGATGATTTTATCATGGATTCTCCAAACTCCATAAACGTTTGCTAAATGCTTTTCGAAAACTACATATTCGAGCACATCTTTAGCCAGGATTTCACTGCCGTGCATCAATCTACCGAACCTGTCGTACACAGCTAATTGTTGCTGGGTGTGAAACCTGACGGTGACTTGAGCAAAAAGATTTTCTTTAGCGACCACACTCGTGCATCGAGCGTGGACTACCCTCGGTGGTTCTAAAGATTGCAAGAATTTCCAATGGATGGTTTTATTCAATGCATTGTGGAACATTTCCGGATAACATCTTTCAGTTACACATTGTCTAACACCGTGCCTATCTTTTGCACATAAATAATTGTGGGCCTTAATGTATATTTCCTGGGCATGCTTACCAAATTCATTAACATCAAAATCTTCATCGTATGTTTTGATTTTACGTACGGCCATCATGGACCTTGACTTTTTCTCCAATAATTGAATTTTTTGCTTAGCACCGCCTACACTCACTACTGACATTTTCCCATCCCCTTCGGGAGGTACATAACTTTCAAATATTGTACCCGTACAAGAGATATAAATAGGTCGTTCAATCCAGGCTCTGGTGGGCTTCAAGCCTTGTTTCTTCATTCTAGATCTTAATTCTTCTGGGTCAATGTCTTCCTCTTTTTCATGATAATCGGGAAGTTCAACTTTTTGAACTTTAGCTGTTCGAAAAGGTTTCCATTTGGAATTCCAATGTTTACCTCTGCGGTATCTAACTTGATCTTCGCTGATAGTGCATTGTACGTTAGGAGATAAAAAGCCGGCCTGAAAAAAAATACTCACATAACAACATTCCCTAGTTAAAACATATTTTAACAAATTTGAAGCATCATGTATCAAAAAAAATCAATTCAAAAGATATAAAAGACTCTTACGTTGGATAATACTTGAGACAATTTTGATGTAACCGGTGCACTATATAAAAAACTGCGTGAAAGCGACATGATCTTTCTGACACTTGAACGTTGAGGTTATTTCATCTGACAGATTCGTTAGACAAATATGTATGCAAAAAGTACAAATGTATTTCACAAGTTTTCAGAATCAAGTACATAGTTGATTGATATGTAGTGAAGTACATACTATGCACACCGCAAATGATACAAAAGTTTACAAAATATCTTTTTAAGACATTAGCATACAATTTACGCATTTTTCTATTAAATTTATCTTATAAAATATTCAAAAAGCATTTAATTTTTTTATAATATGTCATTTGTATCATGGTTTATTTTTTATTGTTGAGAATTTTTATTATTTAATAGGTTAACTGACGGTAAACTCAGCTTTTATTTTAATTTCTATTTTAGATTTGCGCATTTAATAGATAATGTTGTTTTTATGAATAAAATGGGTATAGATGTATATATGCATGGGGTTTATATATTGGTGTATTGGCGGCCCTGCGCGGAGTGTGGTGTGCAGTGCTGGCAACATCCGGTTCCGGTGAGTTGTGACCGCTGAGTTGGTGCAGTGTCCAGAGGTTGTTCAGCTGTTTCAGGTTAGTGCTCCGGCCATTATAACTATTACTGTAACTGTAACTACAACTGTAACTACAACTACTGTATTACTATTACTAAGACTACGCGGTGTGGCTTGTGACTGTCAGCGGGTGACCTTTATCCCGAGGCACGCGCCACATTCCTGCGCAATGCTCTATACTTATATTATAACAATGAGTCACGTGTTCTCTTTACAGGAAGACATTGTATGAGTCAGAAAACAGAAAAACCAGTATTGTCAGGTCAACGCATCAAGACCAGAAAAAGAGGTTTGGATACATTTCCTTTATATTGACTAACATTGACCACGCCCACTAGAGTACACTGCCGGCCGCGCCCCTTGCCTTACTGCGCCCTTCACTGTCACTGCGAGGGGCGGGGCTTCAGCACGACTAGAGACAACGAAGACTCTGGAACACGACCACGAGTCTGGACATGGACATAACCTGGAAGCGACATCTTGTAGTGTAGTGCTAGTAGCTAGTAACAAGCTGCTAGTTGTCTACTAGCTACTAGTGATGCTTGCTAGCTAGTTGGTGTCTGGCAAGCCAGTAGTCCTGGTTCATGTTCACCACGTGGTCGGTCAGTAAGCAAGTACCGCAATACCGCGTGGCAACTGGAAGCATGGCCCACTTTTACTAAATTATCGCCTAATTATTAAAATCGCTTTTATTTATTAAAATAACCGAATATAAATCATAATTGGATTCTACATTTACAAAATATTACTATCCGAAACTTCATTTTATACCCAAATAGTAAGAAGTTACTCTACACTTTGAGGTAAATGCCATACTAGACACGTGCAGAAGCAAGCCAACTTACCACAAATGGCTGTGATTGGTCAATAATATCCATTGATAGGCTGTCTTGCCCACAAGTTTAATATTTTTTCTACAAACAAAAAATACCAGAACCTGTTTTTACACCTCAATTCAATACCAGACATATTTAATGGCCAAAATCATATTACACGGATAGTGTTGGTATTAAATGGTATTTTTTATTTCAGATGAAAAGGAGAAGTATGATCCGACTGGGTTCCGTGACCTGGTCATCGCCGGCCTTGATAAGGCTGGTCAAGACCACGAAGCAATATATAAATTCCTAGACAGTTTTGGTTCAAAACAGGATTATCGTCGATATGGAGAAGCACTTTTTGACATTCTCATAGCAGGTGGCATCCTAGGTAAATAAATATTATACGTATTGCTTAAATTATAATTCAATATGATGAAAACTTGGCTAGAGTACTGATTTCTATTGAAGAAACACTTACGTTCATTTACTCTGATTACATAAAAATGAAGATTTATAAATTTTACTGTGACGTTTTTATTAATCTTGTAATTGATTTTATAGTACCTGGTGGCTCGATTGCCCCGGATGGAGAGAAACCGCAAACGGAATCATGCATATTCTGTTCCAACTCCGACATGGAAACCATGAGGAGTTTCGAACAGGTATGTACATAATATTAATTTTTTTCCCGAATACATTTAATAAAAATGTTTTTTTTTTTAGATATTCGTGAAAATGATGAGACGCTACAAATACTTAGAGAAAATGTTCGAAGACGAAATGAGGAAAATTCTCGTATTTATTAAAGGGTTCGATCCCGAACAAAGAATAAAACTAGCTCGAATGACTGCTTTATGGATTGGTGAGTAATCTTATTCATCATCTATTTATATATATTTTTTGCACTTAATTAGAACTGAGTTCATGATCATTTATTGTATTCGGTGTCGAAAAGTGCTATAGCAATCTGGTGAAATCCTACTGATAATATTCATAGATACTATCGGTTCCTAACAAGCCATACATTTTAACTCACCAATTAAGTACGAGTGTATAATTTTATTCTCAAATTGCAGGAAATGGATCTGTACCACCTTCGGTATTATTGGTACTTATCAATGAACATCTCATCAAAGATAACCTTGCATTAGATTTCTTGATAGAAGTGTTCATTACATACAAACAAGAAAAAGGAATTTCTAGTCTTACAACGGCATTAAAAAAAGGACAGATTGAAGGACGGTAAGTTCAAAATGCTCTCGCTACACTTCAATTCATTCCAAAAAAAACTATTCATTCTTTGTGTTTTATCAAAGAGTATCTATTTTTTGGACATATTAAATGCTTTTAATACTGGCATGTAATTTCATATACAAATTAAATGTTATCAGATATCAGCTATAATACTGATCGTAAATTAAAAAAAAAACCTTTCATTCAATTCATTTATTAATTACTTTTATGTTATTTTTTTTTTAGACTTATGGAATTTTTCCCGGGCAACAAGAGGACCGAGGAATATTTCACAACTTTATTATCGGACAAAGGACTCTCTGAAATTGTCAAATTACACAAGAATCAAGCCAGTCAAGAAGCTAGAAAAGATCTGGCTCAGGTAGTTATAAATTATTTTGTTTAATCGAGTTGTGTTATTTGCACTTAATTAGAACCTTCTACATTAGCCATCGTGTAGTCGGTGTCGTAAAGTTGCAAAAGTAAAATGGCGAAATCCTACTTGGTTTATTTTCACATATAAACTTTGTTCCTAACAAGCCAGATAAAATATTTTTTAATGTTTAAATTGTGTCTGTTATTTTTCGAGTATTTTTTAATTTAGTGTTGTCGTGTTTAGATTCTGATGGACTACCTGGCAGAAAACAGACCTCACAAAGAAATGATTATCGATTTGAATGAAATGGCGGAACGGAATAACATTCCCGAACATGAAGTGGTCGCATTGATTTGGACCTCGATTATGTCACAGACGGAGTGGAACAAAAAGGAAGAACTCGTCGCCGAGCAGGCTGTGAAGTATCTCAGAGGCATGACTTCACTGCTGGCCGCATTTACCTCAAGTCCCCGCGCAGAACTGCAACTTTTGCTCAAAGTTCAAGAGTTCTGCTACGAGAATATGAATTTTATGAAGGCTTTCCAAAAGATTGTCGTATTGCTTTATAAGACTGATGTTGTGTCAGAGGAAGCCATTCTCAAGTGGTACAAAGAGGGACATTCGGCCAAAGGCAAGATGATGTTTGTCGAACAAATGAAGAAGTTTGTTGAATGGCTTCAGAATGCAGAAGAAGGTATTTATCATTTTAATCATTCGTATGTGCTTTATGGATCGGTATAACCAGTCATGTGCCAAAGTTCGACTTCGATAATTTAAACCAGTAATAATGAGGGTGTGCTTGCGAAGCCTATACAAATGGAGCTGTTTTACACCAAGTTCTATTTGTATGACACCCTTTTATATTGAATAAGGCCATTATTTCATTTTTTTTAAATCATTATGTATAGTGCTTATTTTGCATTATAAAGAATGCCCATTCCAAATAAGTATACAAGCAAATTTCAGAAGCGAGTTTAGAATATCCGGGCTATACTGCATATTTATTTTCTTTATATCAATCTGTCTCATTTCTGCATTAATTGCAATATAAAGAAACAATGATATTTCATTTATCACTTTATATGAAATTGGACGAATTGTGACCTTGGCACATCCACTAGTTATAACTCCAATTAAACCACGTTTTTTACCACATAAATAATTTAAATGATGAAACTGATGACGAGACTGAATCCACTGTGTAAGTGCATTGTTTATTCTTACAATCGAGTTTTTCGATCCGAGAAGAGACATTTCACAAATTATGCAGTGCGATAAAGCTTATATAGGCAGCCTGATTTTATTAAAAATAAATCGTTAATTTTGTAAAGTAAATTAGATTGGTTTTCTAAAATGTTATTAAATATTACAGAATCGGAGAGCGGTGAAGAAGAAGACTAGGGGAATGTTTATCTTTATAATTATTACGTGGAACACATCATCGACTTCCATAGATATTAGCACCAGCTACAGTATTGACACATTGGAATAAAATATTTTTATACACTAAAACCTCTTACTTTGAACCTTTTAAATTTATACATTATCATCTTGTGGTTCGTCTTTGTTATAATTCATATTATGTATATTTAATGATTTTTTTATATTGTATGTATGTATTATCAACGTACTTCTATATTTATTTTTTAGCAGAAACACAAAATGCCTGTGTTATTAATCGCATAATTTGTTAAATGGTCGGCAGTTATATCCTTATTATTATTTTTTTTGTTTATATCATCAATTTTTTGTAATAAAAAGTCATTTGACGTGTAATAAAATTAGCGTTTTGGCCTCACATCTTGTTTTATTTTTATTTTTTTGCATCAACATATCCATTGTCACAGTCTGGTTTTAGTTTCCACAGTAGCGGTAAATAAAAATGAGCAAAAGGCTGAATATCATTCATTTTTAGATTAGTGATTGCAATATTATTAGTTTTTATGAAGGCAAATTTTCACCTCTACAGTTAATTGACAATATGTAGTTTTATTTAGAACAATTAAGGTGTTGAGAAGATTTTTTTATTTCTAAATATCTTAAAATGGTTAATTAATATTGTTCATCTTCTTAATGCCTTAAATACTGCCATAGTTTTAAAATATTGTTGAAAAAAACTTACACAATCAATTTAATCAACATGTACAGTTTGTGGAAATAGTGTAGCCATTTTGTATGTATGTATTTGAAATATCAGCATCGTTAATAATTAAATGTAAATACATGGTTTTCAAATTCCGATTTGTTGTTTTTGATTATCCTTGACCAACGATTCATATTTTAGCAGCCCTAGGGGGGAATTATAAGGAGTTCCAGGTGGTGTGCAGTTTTAAAAAGAAGCCCCATGGATCAATACAGAATAAAGCTTTTGTACATTTGTCAAGGACTTGACATAGGTAATATTATTTAAATTTAATGCTACAATTTATTATCATAGTAATTTGATACTTTGACTTACGAAATTAATAAAATAGAAGCGCTGAACAATAATAATAAAATGTTAAATCAGACATGTTGATATTTACATATTATTTATTAGTATGGCAACACTGATATGATGCATATTTGAATAACTGTCTCTGTTTTTCTCCATCTTTACTAAGTAGAGAATAATAAATAATTAAGATGTAGAGGAATAAGCCATATCTACTTCTTCATCGAGCTTCTGTACTGATTATGGTGAGTATAAAGCAGACATTTTTCCTTTATGGGGATCCCATACGATTTAAATTACCATACACGAAATAAATAAAAGTTCCAGTACAATCTGTTGTATCACTTCACTTTAGATTCAATATCAAATCTACCCATTAAAGATACATCACAATGAAAATTCATAATATGCTTTGGAGTGTAAAATAATCTATATAAAATGGCATATTTGATCAATAAAAAATTAATTAATTCAAATATCAACGACAGTTTCTTTTAAACATTCTCAGTATAATTTTATTACATTATTCATGTATAATATAATCATACGATTTCGGTTAGTGAAATTAATATGGCAAATTTAATTTCACAGCCCTCTTGTTAAAAATGTGTACACCACAAAAGGGATCTCTTGGGTGAAGTCATTCGTGAAGGAATTGGCACAATGCGAATATACATTTCCATTGTAAATGCTTATTTATAATACATAATACCAGTCCGACTAGACTTCGAGTATGAAAGTTAAAAATACAAAATAAGATATTTGAAATAAAATGTGCGCAGAAGGGATCGACTGGCTTTGACCGTGAAAATTGTAATGGAAGTAGTCACCCCTCGAATAAATTCACTTCTCATTGTCAATGCCAAGCTTCATTATAAAGTCGATACAAGTACCACTATTTTATACACTCTGTGAATTCAGCTTTAATTAAATCATTTATAAATAATTAAATGCTACTTTTTTACCACGGGTTGGAAAACTCATTTCTAATATTTTATATGAAATTAAAATTCTCAATTACTTATTTTCACGTGATCGATTTCGACCAATAAAATACATGCTATATCAAAACACGTACTGTTATCTGAAAAGCACTAATGAATAATATAAATTTGATTTAAATCCGATCGATTGAGCATTTGAATAAAAATAATATTAGTATGGCGATCAAAATATTTATCAATTTTGAATCCGCAATTGGGATTATTATATAGATAATTAAAATTATAGTAATTTTCAAGCAATGCCATATTTAACAACCCAAATATATGAATAACCCACAGTTAACTTATTTGATGAAGGAATTATAGGATATTCGCTCTCGATAGAGACAAATAATTTAATGTTTTAATATAATTAAACTTTCTCAATTAAAAGGTAAAGGTAATTAAGGATTCAGGGCTGTATTTTTGCATGGAGATTTGAATTGTTTGTCTCAATAGAAAGCTAATAGAATTTTTTTAATTGTGTAAATTCGAATGGCAAGTTGTACTAATACATAATTTATTCTATTTTGATCGTATTTTTCACTTCATTCATGTAATTATGGGGAACGGGTAGTTGCCCCCATGATTGTGGGTCCGATGTATCAGTGCAGGAGTGAGCGTAGAAATGAAAGATGAGAGTCACTGGCCAGTAGTGTATTTATTTGGAGGAGCTCCTGTCAGCGGCATGCTCCCCGTCCGAGGCTCGTGACACAAGTGACAAGTGGAAGGACGCGGGATGATAGCTGTTCGCGGTAGCTGTTAGCGGCCAGCTGGAAGTGCATAAATACATATCTACGCTGTCCAGATGGCGCTACATAATTATGAAAAGTCAAGTCAGTTATTGATATTGTCAATTAATTATAATATTCATAGTGTGGAATATCGTAAAATGGATATGGTTTTTAGAGTTGTGGACCCCGTATTTTTAACAAAAGAACCACCATTTGGGGTGAAAGAGGCCCACGCGCCATGTCAGCTGTTCCACTGAAAACACGTGCTCTTATTACTATTTTTATTGTATTGTGATGTAACAAAATAATAAATAAAGGTGTATTTATCTCCCCGTCCAAATCTAGGTCTACCCAGTCTTTTCTTGCCACTTCCTATTGTATACTAAAATCAGTTAAATTACACAGTACGTAGAGAATGTTCAAAATAGTGAGTCGCCTATCAATATTTAAACATGCAATACCTTTACATATATTATTTTATATGATGTGCAAAACAAATAAAAGTCAACGATATCATTTATTTAGACACATTCTTATGCGACTTAATATGTATTTTGAACGGTCTCTACTTCGCACTATTTTAATTCAATAGGTACCTATTTTTTTTATTATCCCGTTTAAAATATTTTTTGCATAACAAAACAATTAAAAAGTATGTGCATTTTTATTGTGTATGTGCATATGATTGATCTTACCCCACAAATTTTCATTTGAAAAGTGTATTTCTATTGGGAATAATCGATTAAAATTAGTGGGAAATATAATAGTATCGGGAAGTGTAGTAGATCTTTTCAAAGTATTAGGGAAACAATATAATAAATGTATTATTAAAATATTTCACATTGAATAATTAATTATATCGTTTTAGCTTAAGAAATGCGTATTTTTGGTAATATGTAAATGTTCGTTGGATTTGTTCAAAATGTATGACGGTTGATATAAAAGTGGGGGTGGTTGTTTTGAATAGGGATTTGTGCGACAGGGGCAGAGGCAGGGACAGCCGCCCCACAATGGGATTCCTGGAAGCTTTTATATTCGCATTTCAGGCATGAAACTTCAGCCGGCCTGGAGAGCCAGCTGATCACGTGGTGTCCTCGTGACAGCCCCATTGTCTCCACCCCCGAATATTTCAATACAATAAAATAAGCACAACGATTATTTTGTACATCGCTGACTTCTGCTTCGACGCAATGTCACGCCCGTCAAACATTATATTCATAATATCTGAATTTTAACCTTATATTCACTTATCGTCTAGTAAATATATTAAAACGCCTGAAATACAACGAATAATGACTGTGATTTTATTGTAGTTTGACAATGTGACCAATAACGAACGTGTGATTTAAATTATGTTTGTTTTGACACTTCAGGGCTTATTGGACAATGCGAGTTACTGTCCTAAAGCTACTCGCACAGTCTGACCGTATGATGCGAGTAAATTAGCTGTCCACTAGCCGGTGAGTAACCCTCACTATACACACGTTTATTAATAAAAATAAATTGTAGCCGATTTCTCAGAGAATATCGCCTGCTCCAGCGTATAATATCGAAAGTGCAAAAAAAATATGTATGCTCTGGTAACACTGCCTGTCACGTGTCATTATTATTTTTAACTTATAACATTTAACGATTAAATACCTTCTATCGAAAGAGACATGAAATGTGTTATAGATAATGGATGAATCTACATTAGTTGTCGGCCAAATAGGATTATTTTACTATTTCGAAAAAGTCCCACTTAATAGGTTAAATAATTATTGAAAAACAACATTGACGTTTCATACATGCAATATGTGGCTCAGTTCCATAAAGACTTAAGAGCACACAGATTTTTTTTTTGCACTTCTCGTCAGTCCAGAAATTAGTGGAAAAATAAAACACTATTTTCAACAAGATTCGAAGTTTTCCATAGCTTACCATACACAAGTAAAATAAAACTAGCTGCAAAAAATATTCGGGCTTAACATTTTTGTGGGCGGAGTTTTATGTTAATGATATTGTGGTAATTACATAGTATATCGGGTTTAATTTTTGTTTCTTATATTTGTAGAGCAACTTTACTGTTAAGCTTTAATTAAACATGCTCAGGCGAAATAATATAAAAATAACTTGTTATTAGTATCATTGCAAAACCATAATATCTTATCAAAGCTCGACCAAGAGGGTGAAAAAAACGGGTTTTCAATTGCTGATGATTGTAAAGCACTGCGCGGTTTTCATTTTTATTTATTATGTGGTAAAATAAAATAATACATATTCTATTTGAATTTTCGGAAATTAACAAAACAATCTTAAATGAAGTAATAAAATCGCCTTTTCAAATATTCTCAATTAGTCCACCTGTATAATATCGAGACTTATAGCTGAAGTTCGGCCAAGAGGGTGAAAAAACAGGTTTGTAATTATGTAATGTTTTGTGTAAATATCAGAGCACTTCATTACACCCACATTGACTATGTTTGATTATTATTTATTTATGATTTAACGATACTATCAATCACAGCCAAATATACACATATCGACTGGCTCGACTAAGAGTAATATGATTCGAGATATTACCTTTTTCTCACTTTATTATTTAATTAATTATTGCTCATATTCTGACAAAAAAATCACGATTCTAGTGATTAAAATGAGAAAGATAGGTTTTTTTTATAGAGTATGATTCGAGTTATCGCCCACGGTAGAAAAAAATTGACGCTCGAGTAATACGAACGGAGACATCGCCTTCTTAGTCGTTCATTTGCTAAACACTGTAGGCGATATCTTCAGGTATCTTAGTCTTCATTGCGCACACCGACACCATATACGTGTGATTGTGTAAGAAACCTAACCTAACCTAACCAATAAAATAAATATGCGAATGAGGCAAAAATGTCCACATACTTTTTTTTCAAATAATCATGTGATTTTTTAAATGAATATCTATTGTAAATGTGATAGGTAGAAGTGTAAAGAGACATGATCTGGTGATCAAAGAAGTGGAATACACGAAGGGTAGAGAATGGAGAAGTACGAGCACAGGAGGAGCAGATGTTTGACTGAACGGCAGCTGGTACTCGGCGGCTGCTTTGTACCAGGACCTAAAGGTATACCCATTGTCATAAATACTACACTAAAATATATCCACTACTATACACTCATTATATCCTGGATTCTTGATCCATCATCACATTAAGACACATCGACTACTCAGTAGCTCCTTTTACTAGGAATCGCTCACCCCAATCATGAATATTGAACGTGTCTAATTGCTAATAAATATGATCTTGAAGATTTAATCGGCTACGCGCGCCACTATTAAAATAATTAAAAATAATAATTGAGAAAAAAGGATATAATTAGGAAATGAAATTTAGTAGGCCCTGTGTAAACAATGACATTTAAATAAAAAATATAATTCAACATCCTATTGCTCATAAAATTATTAAAAAATATTCAATTCTTTAATAAAAAACACTTCTTTAATAATGTTATACCAGCGTAATAGCTCAGGGTATAAGAAGCATGGCTACAAACACTGTGGTCATGGGTTCAAATCTCACTCAAGTCAAGATTTTTTCTAATTGATTTGATCGGTTATTACGACTTGGAAATCGGGAATAGTATTAATAAAATACCGATAGATCGCCTCGATCCTTGTTTATTCAGGTTTCCTGGATTGTAAGGTAAATACTGATTATTAAGTCGGTGACCTGTGTAACTAGTAATAGTTAAGATCACCGACAAGGAACATTTGAAAGTAACACGTTGTTGTATATAAAATATAAAAACATCGAAAATAGCCCATCGGGACGTATTAAGTTGAAATACAGTTTAGTCTTCATAATCCGACACTTTTTCAACAATTTTACGGACCTGAAGTTGGCAAAGCAACATAAATTCTATAATATTAAAACTCTAATATAAAAAAATAATGATATATTTCATGTAAAAACAATGCACAACGAAGAAATATTTTTCATTATGTTTTTTTTTAATTTTTAATAGTCCTACAATAAATTCCTACATATGAATAAATATAATTGTTATTTTCTCTATAAACTATTAATTTGTAAATACGTTTTATCGAATTAAACAGAAACGTTTCATTTTAATTGAGGCATTCAGTTCTTTAACCACGAATTCAACATTAAGTTATGTTTTTTATTATTGGATATATCGACGAATTCGCGCACCTGGGTGAACTCTTTTCCACCAATTCTGCCACCTACATGACTTGTTTAGGAGCGACCTTATATAGTAACATATACATGATTGCTTCCTACACTTTACTTTATTTTAACTTAATATTATTTTATATACTTTTCAATTGTGTTTTAAACATTTTTTATTATTATTGTTTTCATCTTGTCTGTAAAAAAAGTTCTTATAAGCGTTTATATGCAAATAAATAAATATAGACTTAGTATTATACTAAAGAGTATTTTTTATAATTACAATTTGATTTATTCAAAAGGGTGTTTCAAAATATTTTTTGTCAATTATTAATGTGTGGAAGAATAAACAATATCGCATATGTGCATATAGTACACTTTAATAATGTTTTACTCTAAACTGGTCAATGTTGAGTTCGTGGTTATGGAACTGAACACATTAATTGTAAGTACGTCTTGATTGGCCCATCAAATTTTCAATATAATATATATATTTTTACTTTCTGGACCACTCATGATCATTTAAAAAAATAATTATATTAGGCACTCATTACAGATTTATTCCATTAAATTGGTTAAAAAGCTTCAATGTAAGGAGTTATTATTTATTATTCATTCTGTGCATTTTTAAACCCTTTCCTCCATTTGAAGGATGCTTTTATTTGATAAATTTTGAATGAGTTCTGCGGTTGGCAGTATAATAATATTATTAAAAGGGATCTTTTATTGGTATAACGATACTAAACATATCGTAATTCAATCGATACTATGGCGACGGTTATTAAATGTAAGTAAAAATGTCTACTCAATGACAAATAACCTGGTGTATTATTCGTTGGGCTTAGTTAGTCTCTTTTCATACCTGATTTACGGTTGACCTGATATTCTATTCAATAGGGGTGGATATTATATATTATATTACATCCGGGAATAATTAATGCTTTAGTAAGAATATTAATAGAATAAGAATATAATACGAGGGCGAATGAAAAAATATAAGACCTATATATGTATATACTTTTTTCTTTTTATCGTTAAAATTAATTTTTTGGGTCTCTTGAGTCTCCTTTTAAAACACATATCAGAAGTTCTTGAAAATGCATAGTATGGTTTTACCCTCAGAAAAAAGTATGTAAAATAAATAGTGTTAGTGAGACATGCTGGATGGTATTAATACGAATAGACTAGAGCTTGGTAGTATTGGTGTACACGCATACGGACCGCACGCATTCACTATTATTATTATTACTATATTGAATACGGCCCTTACAACTATTTATACAAATAAATAAAATAATTATTTTATGTGAAAAATTACACTTACACACAATTATAAAATTTGAGAAATTTGTCAGTGAAATCATTAAAATTTGATTGTGTTTTTTGCAGTAATAAAATTCTATAATTATTATGTCGTTCTTCCACAAAATTCAGCTAAATGTGATATTTATTTCTTAATTAGTTATACTTAAAATGTATTTTCCGAGCAGTGTCATTGTTTTATGGAAATATGACCGAATATCCGTAGAAAAATAAAAAAAACATATAATAAAAAATCCGGGACAAATATTTGCAACAATATCTCACAATATTCACAAAGCAAGGGAATAAAATACCTATATTTATTTTGCAGAATCCACCCATTCATTTTATTCATTGAAATATATTTATTCGCTTGAATGAAAATAAAATAAAACCCTTTTATAGCTTAAAAATTTAATTCAGTAGTAAAATATTTGAGTTATGTGTAAACAATCTGTTACAAAAGAATGGTATTTAGGTCAGCTTATTATCGACAGAATTTAATTTAATTTAACAAATCTACATATTTTATTTGTTGAATGTCTAATCGGTATGTTAAATGTTTTTTTTTAAGAATCCCATTCTAATTCTATTTGGTCGTAAAAATATCATTATTATCTTGAAAATCTTGTTCGTTTGTCGTAATAAAATGATACAGCGTGTCCCTAAATTAAATAATAATTGTGAAATTTGTACATACATCTAAGACGGGATTTATGGAAATAAGAGTTTTTCAAAGCGAGCCGAAGGTTTCTTCTGAAACTTTTTCAAGGCTTGATTGCGACCGCAGAATTCTCACATTTTTTTAAAATATTTGCATAATGAATCCGTTTGTCGTTTTGTGTGGAGTGAAAATGACGAATTCCGATATGTAATTTATGCGTGGAGTAATTAGAAGTGAGAACCGTGAGAAGTTTATCAAATATGTGGTACAAAGAGGCAATAATAAATATTGAAACAAAGTGTACGATCGTTTTTTTTAATAGAACATCTGGAACGTGGTCGTTAATTTTCGGCCTCTCTAAAAGTATTCCGGCTTTGCGCAATCAAAATGAACACATATTTTGGATTTTATACACAACAAAAAAACCTCTGTCAACCAAGAATGTTTGGAAACCATTGCATAATTAAATACTACAGTCATTAGTATTTACATTATTCTAGAAATACTAGATTCTATTATATAAAATTGTTCATTAATTAAGGTATGCAAAAATACCACTTTTTATATCCTATGTCCAGACACGTGCAAAAGCGAACTAACTTACTGCAAACTGCTATGATTGGTGATATTATATTACAGTTTACCGATGTGATTGATGGCTTTTGATTAATTATCATTCCTTTGAGAATATTCAAGGATTGGTCTATAAACATGTGAAACAAAGAGTATTCTTATTTGCAGTTTTATATTAAAAAAATCTACGAATACGATATTAAAACTTACATAGTTTATTTACTTTTATACATAATTTTATTGTACAGTTACAAAAGAAAAAAATCATTATTATGTAAACCAGTATACAAATTTATATTAAATTTAGTCCTTATAATCCTGCTTCGAATTCTAAGGCTCGATTTTTAGTGTTAAATTCTGAACATAAATACATATTATAAATTAGACACAGAATCTCAATTTAATAATAAAGAGTATTTTTGACTATTTTAAATTAATATAAAAAATATTCGTCTAATTTAATGAATTGCTTGTGTAATTGGGACCTTCAAAATTACCCATTATTAGTTTTAATTATTTTTTTCTCTGATCATTTAAAATTAAATAGTTCCGTCTTATGTCTAATATAATATTTATATCGTACAGCATTTAAACGTTTAATCGCGTGGATACAAAATAAAAACGATTTCAAGGTGGTTGCAAAACTTAATTTTGTTATGCCAAATCAACGAACAGATCTAAAATAATCGTTCGTCTGTAAAATGGCTTGAAATTCGATATGAAACGAGTTTGGATTGAGTTGTTATAGAAAAAGTAACGGGCTCCATGTTGCATTTCCATGAATTTTAATTTAATCGCTTATTGTATGTGAGACCACCTACAATCAAAAGTGGATTATAATTGCCGAGTATTTATTATTATATTTTTATTGTGCGGTCAAGTAGTAAACAATGTATTTAAAAAAAATATCTTAAAATATTCACTTAACGCGAATATCACACTTTGTATAAGAGATTCAAACTAATTACATCATTTTAGACGGACAACGCCTCTTTTTGCCCGTCATCCAATTTTCCAGTTTTTGTGTTCACCAAACAAAAGAAATCTAGTTTTTAAACTGTAATAACGATTCGTGGTATTTATAAAAACAAAAAAAAAGTGTCTGAGAACAAAGTAAAACCAACAGGCCGAGCACGTCAAGTAATCTTAACCTGTAATAATACCGACACATAAACAAAGAGTTTTAATATATAATTATTGCCAGCATCGTTACTTCGTTTAATAATTTAATTTAATTAATTACTTGGATATCAGTTCATTCACCTTTCACCAGATTGACATCTATTAATCAGAAAAAAATAATTTTATAGGTTTTCTATGGGTTATTGTACCGTTTTAAAGGGTATTCACACAATATAACCCGGTATACGATTTACTAACTCGGGTAATACCGCGATACGGTAAATACTGTTCGAGTATATACAGGCCAGTAAATCATTTTATATGTTGTATATGGGATTTTTTCGAGGCTTAATTCTCTAGTTGTGTCTAAAGTTTCCCATTTGTTCTACTAACATAAGAAGCCATTTTCTATGACTAATTACGTGTCCTGTACAGATTATGAATCAGAATTTGACTCATAAAATGCAAGTTACGAAGTGAATCATGTTTATTTTCAATACAATATCACCGTTGCTTGTAAAACTTTAAATATCAATTTATTATTATTATTTGATTAAAATCACTAATTCGTTATCTTAACTAGCTTTAAATACTTTAACAGTTATGCTTATACGAATCATTTACATCAATTATTACCTTTCGCCTTATTTTATATTATTGCCCACCCATAAATTATATGATCTGGATTTTTTTTCAATGAGCATTGCAATTGTTTGACAATTAATATTATGAATAGTTTGAATTCGAGTTAAAATAGTGAGACTATACGATGATTCATAGCTTATTCTCTTTGTATTCTGCACGTTTGCTTGACTTATCTTACTGTCAACAATAGAACCAATCATGATGATAAGGATTAGAAAACATAATATATTTTTACATATTACAAAGACATCCCTATATATTATTTATAAGTACTATAATGACATTTATATTGTAAATTATTTGTTAGTGTAATTCGAATGAAATATATAAATTTTAATAATATTACATTATTATGAAAAACATATTGTGTTGCCAGTAAGTATTTTTCACAATGCATCTTAATTTACTTTAGTGAACAAATAAACCATAATATCAAAGGATAATTCTAAATGCTTTTATTTAATAAATAGACATCAGATTAATCCGTGAATATCTTCATAGATTTTTTTAAATAAATTAAGTCTAAAACCAATTATGCCACGTGGCTAAAAAAAATTAGATCGATTATTGCGAATATTGGGAATAATAATCAAATCCTAATCAATCGTACTTGGCCCAGGTTTACTCTTATTTCCTGAATTGTAATCGATCTATCAAATTCCCAAAAATATACTTAAACAATTAGTAAAAAGCTCGGCCAAGAGGGTGAAAAAACATATTTCCAATTGCTCATAATTGTAAAAAACAGAATTTTTGGATATCAACAGAATAATCTTATAACATAATAATATTAATAAAATAAATTTGCATTCAACTTTATAGTTTGTCCCATGAATATAAAAAGTGTGATGACTGTAGATGTATTTCATATAATGTTTTATATAAATATCAGAGAATTGAAATAAAATAATACAATAATCAAACAATAAAGCAATATTTTAAAAGAAATAGTCGCAGAGCTCGAATATGTCAAAGCACTTCATTACACCCACTTCGATATTAGTGTTTAATATTTAGTAATGTTTAGGTTAGGTTAGGTAACATAATGATATTAATAAAATAAAATTATTATATTTTTAATTTTCATTTACTTTATAGTTTGTCCCATGAATATAATATTTGAAGTATGATAAGTGTAGATGTATATCATATAATGTTTTGTGTAAATATCAGAGAGCTGAAATAAAATAATACAATAATCAAATAATAAAGTATTATCAAACAGAGAGCTCGAATACGTTTCCAACCACTTCCATTAAAATAACCACTCTGACTATTTCTTTGCTTATAATAAATTTATTGTATTGTTGGATATTTCATACCTGTTACTGGCAATGATATGTCCTTTTTATCGGAGCCGCATAACGAATACATATTTTTGACATGTGATATTTTGGCCAGACCGAGCCACAGAATCGTAGTTAAAAATATGTTTTAGTCATGGAATATGATAAATTTGCAAGTCTCAGTTGTAAGTAGCTGATGTGTGGTTAGTGGTATTGACTACGGCACAAACAATTTCGTACGCAACGACATTCATATAAATACGTATGAAGCAACCGTTTTTCTTTTGTAACCGACACCAAAACGCGTCTTATAACACTATTCTAAATATTATTATTTACCAATCTACTATTCCCACGAAGAAAAATCCTAGGGGAACTCACTGTGATTATTTTAAACTCTTGACAAAATCCTAGACATTACTGATTACGTGGCTTATAATTTGCGAGTATGGCAATATGAACATGATGATATTAAAACACGTGGTTCATTCATAATTTATCATCTCATTTAAACAGTTTACAGCTGGGAAATTTATGAATATGTATATATTTATCATCTTCGAAATTACTACCACAATTCTAAAAGACCGATTATATTTATTCATATTTTTATGCCGGAAAATTTATTCCATATACATTTAGGGCCGTATTCAATATAATAAGAGTGTGTTAGTGAGTCGTACTAAATGGTGTGTGTACCAATAGACTAGATCTTGGTAGTATTCGTGTACACACATACGCACCGCACGCAGCCACTATTATATTGAATATGGCCCTCATATTAATTGTAGATAACACTAGTTTTTAATTTCACTTAAGCGCCTTCATAGATAATTTTAATAAAATATATAAAATTAGGAAACTCTCTTAAAAGATTGTTTTCTTTAACAAAATAATAATAATGAATTTTATCTAAAAAAATTTTTTTTGCTATCCCAATAATAATTAATTCATTTTATAGCACTTCAGTCAAATAGCTTTTTTATTGTTGGTTATATTTAAAGCTCTAATCAAAATTTAAGGTATGTTTTTATATAGATATATTCAAAATTAGTTTATTTTAATGACAGCTTTAACTAATGTTTAAAAAAACTGGCCCTAAGGCCATTATGCCAATGTGTGACGGTTTGTCTATAAAAATTATGAATAAACTATAACTACTATTCCTTCATAATTTAACATGTTCATAGAAGAGAGTTTATTTTAATATTAATCATTATCGATCAATCAGATGCCTTTTACAGTTACAATAATTAAATGATAAATTGTGACAAGTCGCATGGTAGTGAAAAATATAAATATTGTAACTTTTTATAGACCGATTATTCTTATCACATTTTTTTACTAGAAAGCAATAAATTGTTAATGGAAAGAATTAAAACATCAAAAATATTGTTGTATATTTTTACAATTAAGCCAAATCAGGTCATGTCACCAAATGTGGAGACCATCCAGTGTTGTTTTGAAAATGATATAAAATTCTCATAATACGGTGACAAAGAGAAGAATTGATCAGAGAATACTGAGAGCGTTCATTGATTATAATAATAATGTCGGTTCGGTCGTAAATAATAAATATTACCATTGATAAAACACAATAATTATGAGAACCGGTACATGTTTAATACAACAGATGTTAAAGCCATAACACAAGGCGCGGCTTTATTTCTTATTTTTTTAATCTTCTTTGCTAAATACGAATTGCGTCATACCTTCTTTGCCTTTGTATGAATGAATGAACCAAATATTTTACCGTCGAACTTAATTCGAAATTTCAGTAATTATTTCGAGAGGCTTTGATTATTATTTCATTTCAAAATATAAGATAGGAATAAATGGGATGTTGAAATTATTTTATTGATGATAAGTTTATTTATTTATATTTATTATTATTTATATATTATTTATTTATATTTATTTTATTATATTATTAAGGATATTACAATTTTTTTTGACACAAAAAAGTATTAATTAATTGTCTTTCGGCGATCTTAACTATTACTAGTTACACAGGTCACAGACTTAATAATCAGTATTTACCTTACAATACAGGAAATCAGAGTAAACCTGAATGCGGACGATTGTTCGGGATTTTATTAATATTATTCCCGATATCCCAGTCGTAATAATCGAACAAATCATTAGTATTTTTAGATATTTTTTTTTAAATATATTATGTTTATTAAATTTTCTAGTAGGTGTTCTTTTTTTAACTAATAATGGTTATTAAAACCTATTAAATTATTATAATTTTCATTAAAATAATATTAAATTATAAATTAATGAATTTTTGGAAGTCACATTTTTCAATTATATTCAAACAATGTCTCATAGAAAAATCGGCTATTTTCCGTTCAGATGAAAATTACGCCTTGATTCTGTGTTTTGGAGATTTTATTATAGAATATAAACTGTTCTTGATTAAAATTTGTTGCTTTATCTAGAGGTATTTTTAATAATATTTCTACAACCTCTATATGAAATACGAAACCTCTCATAACAAGCATAATTCGTTCGAGAATCTTGTTTGTTATATGAAGCACTCCTTATAGAAAAAAATCGTTACTCATTATTCAATAGTTTTACACATCATTTTTACAGTTACTTACTCCTTTAAATTTTTGTGTCAATCACTAAGAGAAGTTTATTTTATAGCTTATTGGTAATGATTATTTACTTATACGATAATGGGGCGTAATTTCCGGAGAATGAGCAAGAGGTGTGTCACTATTTATTTTTATTATCATCTCAATAGTGATTATATTGACATTAAGATCGAATGAGCAACGATTATCGGATGAAATAATTATCTATAAACATGTTATCAACTAAAAAAATTATCTTCTGTATATAATTTAAAAAATAACAGGTACGTAGTGTTTCATTCGTCGGTGAATTCAAAACTCTCTCTCGTTTCATAAAGGGCTCAATCTTTTTCGTGGTTTTCTTTTAGCACAAAAACGCATCTCGAATTACTGGAAACCCTACACGCGAAGTTCGGCGACCTCTCTAATGAATTTGTTTGAATATGAGACCTAATGAGACTTGGTAAGATACGAGGCAGTATTGAATGTGTTGGTATCGCCATAAAGATATCTGATCACGTATAATATGCGAATAAAGTGTCCAACCACAATGATCTAGTACTCTTTTCACAACAACCCAATCCGGACCGACTAGTTCCCATTTCAAAGGAACAACCAACCTCTTTCAATACAACTACTCCTCCTCCATCCTGTCCTCTGCAGCTGACCCTCTACATTATATTATTTATTTTTATATAATTGTCTAAGTGTGTGTATGTTATATGTATGTTTGTCTCTATTTCAACACAGATCTCTCAACCATCAGTGTTACCAGATGGAAGAATAATATTTCATATAATTATTTTACTACAATTAATACATATCTAAAATCGCGAAACGGGTATTTTAATGATATGAATTTTAATGATATGAATTTAATGATAAAAATTTTCAATCATTATTTAACCTATTAAATGGGACTTTTTCGAAATAGTAAAATAGTCCTATTTGACCGACAACTAATGTAGATTCATCTATTATCGATTACACTTTTCATGTATCTGTCAATAGAAGTTATTTAATTGTAAACTGTTACATTTTATAAATAATAATCAAACCGAGTGACATTTGAAAGACAGTGTTACCAGATGGAATTTTTTTATATATAAATATTTAATAATATAAATACATATCTAAAGTCTCGAAACGGGTATTTTAATGATAATAATATTAAATTAATTTCAAAATAATTATAGAGATATTTAATAATGCATAATAAATGACAATTCTAAAAAAACAGTATTCATCAGGAAACTCGCTTTTTAAATATTGTGATGAGTGTTGTCATCATATGAACATTTTACTGTATTACATTTTATCAATAATTTTAATAAAAAATTCAAACTTTTTTCGAATGAAAAAAACTAACAACTCATTATCTTCGTATTAAAAACAGCAGAGCATCTAAAAACAATAATATTATAACCCATACATTTTGAATACAATGAGATCTGATTTATATTTTATTAATTTTAGACAATATTTTAACCAGCGTTATTACGAATATGAAATCGGGAAAATTATTAATAAAATCCCCATCGATCGTTTTGATCCAGGTTTATTCTGATTTCTTGGATTGTAATGTAAGTACTGATTATTAATTCGGTGAGAATAAGCTTTTAGTATATAAAAGTGCCAATAATAATTTTAAAGACGTCAAAACCACACGCAGATGAGGCGAGCCATCTAGGCAGGCACCAAAGGTTTCGCGTGTGTGTGTGTGTGTGTTTCTACCGCCTCGCCGTCTCGCTAATTCAAATTCTATTGCGTGTACACAACGTATACATGTATGAGTGACTTGGCATGTTATTATATATGACGAAATATTGCATGACGCTTCTATAGATAAAAGTTAATTGTACGGTGACCTGTGAAACTGTAGTTAAGATCACCGACAGACAATGAATTAACACATCGTTTTGTTAAAAACCTCGGGGCGTATATAAATAAATAAATATTTTAGGGCAACAAATCTTCTTCATAAGGAGTTTCCTAGACATTTATAAAAAAAATTCTACCAACAGTATAGCAATGTAATTTAACTACCGTCATTACGTTGTACGTTTACGGCGATGCGACGTAAGTCTAGTAAACCCAAGAATTATGCGTTGATTTTTTTTCTTTGGATTGAAGACAATTTAGATTTTTTTTTCAACCTAAAATAATTTTATGTCAAAATTACCTCTTGAATTTTCAACATTATTTGCATTTTTATGCCTCGTTAATTTAAATTTTGATATTTAAAAAATGTATTCATATTATTCCCCTCATTTAGTGAATTTTTTCATATTCACCAATCAATGAATTAGATTACATTTAAATTCTGAACAAATTGTTATATATGAAACTACTTATTAAGAATAAATTTGAATCATTGAATAAATGTGTTTTTTAAAAAAAATAACTTTAATTCAAAATAATAATAAATTCATTAATTTAACCCACAGATTAGGTTACATAATAGTGGGAACCATTTATGCTTATATTAATAAGCATCTAAATTAAATAAGCCGCTAAAAAAAATCCGTAGTGTTGTGTAATATGAAAATTCATCCTAATAATTAATAAATCCTTCTCTTATCTCAGCCCTTTTAACAGGACTGAAAAAAAAATTTTTTTTTTGAAATTTTTACGATGTATAATATATACATTGTAGGTCATTTTTAGTCGATATTTTTTTTGTATAAATCATACGGAAATGAATGAATTCAGTAGCTAATAACTAAAATGCAAAGCTAGTTTTACTAGAGCTATACACAGTATCACCCACAGACA
The DNA here is from genome assembly GCA_022606485.1 of Agraylea sexmaculata. Classification (NCBI taxonomy): domain Eukaryota; kingdom Metazoa; phylum Arthropoda; class Insecta; order Trichoptera; family Hydroptilidae; genus Agraylea; species Agraylea sexmaculata. Next base: position 103,936 of record JAGTTH010003174.1, read on the forward strand.
GGAAATTCTAATTGCTTTCGTCTTCAATTGAAAAAGTTAATAATTAAATTAGATTAAAAACTTGTTGAACAAAGTAATAAATGTGTAATCCGATACGGTCGGCTCAATAAACGTACTTTATGATTCAAATATGGTATAAAAAAATATCGATACCCATCTATGAGTAACGAGTTGAATTTCAAATATACACTTATAGATAATTTGAATGATGAGTGATGAAGAGCATGGATGAAGAGTTTGCCATATCATATTTCGACTTCCGTCTGCTCAACCCGCGGAAACAGGTTCGATGTCGTGTTGTTGTACAAAAAAAGAGGATTAAACGTGTACCCGAAATATCATATCAGATGGCTTGAAATTATAATATAAATATACTCACAATAGACTGAATACAAAATGGGTACAAGAGTGTTTTGCTGCCATTTGTAGAGGCAAGAGTGTTTTGCTGCCATTTGTAGAGGCGGAAATGCAATACAAATTAAATTCAAACAAAGGACAGAAAGCAACAATCGTATATGGAAATGCTCTTTTCTTGGCTATTGTAATATCCACTATACAGAAAATGTGAAGTAATTAAACAACTATTTTATATACCGGCGTAATAGTTCAGGGGATAAGAAGGGTGTCTACAAATACTGTGGTCATGGGTTCAAATCCCGCTCAAGTCAGAAATTTTTAAATTGGTTTGATCGGTTATTACGACTGGGAGATCGGGAATAATATTAATAAAATCCCGATCGATCGTCTCGATCCAGGCTTACTCTGATTTCCTGGATTGTGAGGTAAATACTGATGCGATTGTTAAGTCGGGCAGAGCCGCTCTGTCGGTGACCTGTGTAACTGGTAATAGTTAAGATCACCGACAGACAATTAACACGTTGTTGTGTATAAAAACCCTCTCTAAAATAAAAGTTCCTCGGAGCGTTAATAAATAAATAAATATTTTAAATAATCTAGTTTGACGGACAACTTTCATCGTTCAGTAGTTGTACCAATTATAATCAATGCCGTAAACGGTTACGAGTGAAATTCTCCATATTTATAAATAAGAAACAGGGAAAAACGAAATAAATGATTTCTATTTACGACCAACAACGAACTACATTCTCCAATAAATCAATAATTTAATGCAGCGCCACTTTATGGAATCTATTATTTTTAATCAATAATACATAAATTTATTGTCATAACTGGTACCAATTAAAATATGAAGAGTGTAGGAAATCAATGAAGGATGTTGTGTGGAAAACTGGAGTTAACTTCCTCGTTCCGTCAGACACTTTACTTCGTTTTTATGAGAACCCATCTTTCGATTTTTACCGCTATGGTATTTCCTTCGTAACCGACACATTTCCGCTGATAAACCATCATTAACATTGTATTGAAGATAAATAACTACCGAAAATAATATGCAATTTAATAATGAGTACCCGAGAGCCAGGAAGTTTGAAGATCCAACAATGCATTAGATAAGGTTAATTCTGTATTAAAAACATTTCGCTAATTTTACTGGTCAATATTGCATTTTAAGAAAATTAATTTCTTTGTTATTATCATTAAAATAACAAAGGGTAAGGTTTTATGATGGTTTTTCTCCATTTTATTATAGAAATCATCCCTTTATTGTTCTTTTATTTACATAATATAATCTAAACATCGTCATAGATTAAAACTAAGGCTATTTCAATAATTTCATAACGTAAAATGTAGATTGCTATTATATCCTAAATTACCTAAATGAATTCGCTATCAAACCATAATATTAATTAAAAAAATCAATAAATGATAAAATATATATATATATAATAAAAATCTTGGTCTCAATTGTGCAAAATTTTTCATTTGATAGATTCCGGAATCTGTTTATTTTAAATTGATTTCTTTCATTTTCATCTGAAAATGACTAAATAATTACAGTGTAAACTTGACATTTCGACACTTTTTTTCAAACAATATTTTTCTATTTGTATTTATATCAGAGGCGCCTAACAGTGCATAAACCCCCTTCCACACCACGTTATCGGAAAAAATATTTAACAAAATATATAATTTATAACAGTTTTTCCTCCTTTCAGACTCATATGTGTCGGGTTATCGAGATTATAAACTATACTGTATACAAATTTCCACTTATACAATATGTATATAACTTACTGGAAAAATAGCAGTTGTTGTAGGATTTTTTTTTGTTAGAAAGACTAAAAATATTAGAAGAGATATAGAAGTGTGTATTTACATTGGCAATATGCGTACTCTTTCACATGTTTTTATTAATTATATTGATGTAAAATGCATAAATCTGTGCAATAAATTCAGCATTGGACGAATATTACTAAGTAACATTGATTTTCGTTTTAACAAAAATGTAAAAAAAATACAAATAAAGACTTTTTGTATTATATATTTTTAATATTAAAAGTCCGCTCAATAAAATTTGTTCATCAACAATCCTGAAAAAATAGGCACTCGCATCCACCGCTTGCAAAGACTGAAAGGCCTAGGCTAAGAATTGAAATCATGAGTAGTGTGATGATCCCACGATGTGTTTGTTATAATTCAGTTAAATATTAGACATGTTAAATGGTATATAAGATGGTTAAGCATCGAGTAGTGTTGGCTTGCGGCAATCAGTTGGTCTGTACAGTTAGCTTACCGGTTTGCGTCGTGACCCTGCCTGCGTTCAGTTCCCTGTTCGGCCTCAACCACCAACCAAATCACTATCAAAATGCGTAACCATATTCATATTAATAACTAAAATACACATACGCCTTTATACCATTCATTCCGGGTGTGTACGAGCCTTGGATAGGGTTTTATTTTGTATAATCGGGGGTTGGCTTGGTTGATTAGCAGAAGGCGTGAATGTAGGTACGTTTGTAAACTGTCATCATTTTTTAAATTTATTATTATTAAGAGAACACAGTCGTCTAGAATACCAGAGAACCTACATCTCTGATGGAGCTTTCTTTGAGGAGGTTTTTATACACACAAATTGTCTGTCAATGATCTTAACTATTACTAGTTACACAGGTCACCGACATAATCGCCTCAGTATTTACTTTACAATCTAGGAAATCAGAGTAAACCTATCACATCCCATCTAGATCGCGTCCCAAACTAGATAATATATATATATATATATATATATATATATATATATATATATATATATATATATATATATATATATATATATATATATATATATATTATTAAGAGAAAACAGTGGTGCGGAATACCAGAAAACTTACATCTCTGATGGAGCTTTTTTTGAGAGGGTTTTTTAGACACAACGACGTATTAATTGTCTGTCGGTGATCTTAACCATTACTAGTTACACAGGTCACCGACATAATAATCAGTGTTTACCTTTCAATATAGGAAATCAGAGTAAACCTGGATCAAGACGATCGATTGGGATTTTATTAATGTTATTCCCGATCTCCCAGTCGTAATAACCGATCAAATCAATTTTAAAAATTCTTGACTTGAGTGGGATTCGAACCTATGACCACAGTATTAGTAGCCACGCGTCTTATCCCCTGAGCTATCACGCTGGTATCATGTATCAGGTCTTGCATTTTCAGAAAGAATTGATAGTCAAGTCTCTTTGGTTGCGCCGATAAAAAATAAGAGGTTTAATATTGGAAATATACTTCAAATTAACCCTTCTAACAGAGATTTTGGATCGAATATACATACAAAAAAAAAATATATAAAATAAAATCTTAGATTTAATCAGCATAATGTTGTTGGCCTTTTTGACAGATTCACGTCTATGCATTAAACAATCTATATTTTTAATTCATTATGTATTTTCAAAATAATCGATTCAATACATTTTGTTAGGTGGAAATTCTAAAAAAAGGTGAATTTCATACGAAGAAAATATAATTTGAAATGCAGCGTTATGAGATTAATTGAGATCAATCGATAACGCCGATGTATTAGCAGGCCACATAACTGGATGTATAAATATCAAGATGGTGGACCAAGCAGATTTTCACAGAGGCAACACTGTAATCAATATTAACAGTAATGAAGAGCGATGTAAACCTCTATTAAGAATTCACACGAACTGAAATTTAGTGCCCTTAAACAATTAGTCTTGTCTCACTAAGTCTCGTCTACTTGGACCGCCATCTTCGCCACATTTACGTATGAACACAATTTTTATTTTATTATAAATAAATTTCCGAGAATTACGTTTTTCAAAACATTTCATCTCTATCTTAATTTATTTTTTATTATTCGTATAGAATATGTATTTTAGAGGAACATATCGTTCCTTTCAAGGAAGAATGACACATTTAAAAACGTAAAACTGCTTAAAGATTTTTTTATATTATTCTAAAATATTATAGTTTTCAATGTACAATTTCTTTTGTATAAAAAGTGTTGATTAGGCAGCTGTCGAATCTAACAATCATCATAAAACGAACTTAAGCCTTTCTATAATGTTTTGAATGGGGCTTATTCACAGTACTTACATGTTTATAAGTATTATATAAGTATAAGAGGGGAAATCATAAAAACACTTATATGTATAAATAATATTTGGTGCTGAATTACCGTATTTATTTGGGAGCTTTATAAAAGTGCTACTTCTTTAACATCTGCCCTAACGAATTAAACTATATAAATGAAAAAAATATCCACAGAATATTGTACATTTATTCGCGTACAATTAAATTTTCAATGGCAATTTTCCACTTCAAAATACTTGAAAGTAATTGTCAGGTTCAATTATGTTTTATAGGACTTTTAATGAACGCATTCATAATTAATATTAAAATATTTATTGATTTAAAAATGCGTGCATTTTGAACAAATATTTTTTGCATGTTTTGTAGTTTTTCGCAGAAAATCGGTCAAAATATTTAATATAATTTAGTAAATCGATATAAATGCATCGATCTTCATATTATCGAGTGAACTGGTAATAGAATATTGCTTTGATGAAATTGCCTTAAGCTTAGTTTTATATAAGGCAGTGTTTCTTAAACTTTCTTTTAAATTTAAAGATAAAATGAAAGAAAACATGTTTTTTTACTAATAAATTAATAAATCATCGTTTGTACCTCAAAAAATATTTTATGTATAGCGATTATTATGTTGTTAGTGCATTTATTGCAACCCCTTTAAATATTTTCCACATCCTCCTTTGAGAATAATTGATTTAGGGTACTTAATTAATCTTTTAGGCCTTTACAATTAACCCAAAATATTATTATAATTAAAATATTCATTATCGCTAATATTCACAGTCTTTTATGTGTCATTAGAACATTTTAAAGAGAAATAATACGTAACGAGAAAAAATATTTCCTTTCGTTTTCCATGCTCTATTTCTATAAAGTCATTTTTTTTAAATTACCTATATTAATTGCGGATTTATTTAACGATATATCACAATACACATTTAATTAAGAATGTTTGAGTGCACCTGTAAGCATATTATGAATTCAATCAAGAGACTTACCTTTTCACATCCCTCACCTGTTCCAGTTTTACGATATCATATCAGTGCAACAATGTTGCTTTTGTATAATTGGAATAGTTTACAAATGAACTGTTATTTGTAACTTGGATGTGCTCTTGTGAAATAACTATTTATTAATTATTAATATTCATGTCTTTGCTTTATCATTCGACGACCGAGACAGGTTCAATGTGTTGAATATATCTCATTAACTGGTAATCACATATCACGAATAATAATCACAGTAAAATAAACTATCTATAAAAAATATCATCACAGTATAAATTATAATTGTATTTTTATAAAAATGACTGAGTAAGTTGTTATATTTAATGTGCAAAACGCACACAAATTGCGATGTAATAAATTGCAGTATTAATTTGACGGAAAAACAGCAGTATTTTAGTGCACATCAAGAAAAATATTTAAAAAGCTATCATGTCACTTAAAACAGCCGATTAAAATACACCTTTCAATATATATCAACATAAAGATATTCATGTTTTTGGTCTCTCTTGAAAAATTTTATTCTTGTATCTTCTGCTGTTTTTCTGAAAAAGCATGCCAATTTGAAAATTAAACAAACATGTAGAACTTTTATTATTATTTTTCAGAATATATTCTTAACAAAATACATATGTATGTGCATAATAACCCATAAATTTTTTCATGCGTTTTTTACCTGAAATTTATAGATGATGCCTTAAAATTAAGCACAAATATTACTAAAAGATTTATTATCTTGTCACTATATTTTCTTGCCCCCCAATACAATTTATCGCTTCTCTTTAGATGTTTATGAACAAGCTCGCTTAAATATTATCCTATGAATAAAATAAGTTACTAATAATATTCAGAATTATTGAAGATCATTATGTCATGATAATTTTGTAATAGTTAAATTGTATTATGATTATGGTAATGGTTGGTTGTAAAATTAATTAGTAGTATGCCATGTTCCCAACACCCACATGACTAATAGCTATATCGATATCTCGTGTTAAAGCCCCATTTCATTCCAAATAAACTCGAAAGCTATCCTATATCGCATACATTTTGCAAACACCCTATTCATCATTGCACTACCGCACTTCCACGATATTCCCGCTCTCTTCCTAAGGGATGGATTCGAGTTACGATCTAATACAAGTTGGAATTCTCATAATAAAAAATGCGCTTAACATCGTACTAATACAAAAAAATCGAGTAACTTTACAAGCTTATCACTAAACCTCAGCCAAAAGGGTAAAAAGGCAATATTGTAGAGCACATTCGATAAAATGTGTTATTCTATTTGAATTTTCGGATATTAACAGAACAATCTTAACACATGATAATATTAACAAAATAAAATTACTATTTTGGATTTTTGCATTCAACTTTATGGTTTGTCCCATGAATATAATAATTGATGTATGGTAAGTGTGATTTTGTGTACATATCAGAGTTAAAATAAATTTATAAAGGTAATCGTTGCAAAACTATAATACGTCAAAACACTCAAATTATACATTTTTCATTTAAATGATTGTAAAATATTCGATACAATTTCTTAGTATAATTTCCCATTAAAGAGTTATATGTGAATTGAAAATGTTGTATGCATTTGTAAAATGTTGAAATTTAAAGAAGCCCACAAAATGATTAGGAAACATGACAAAAAATACATTTATTTATTTTAAGGACTTTTCGAATAAGCTTTTAAGAAAGATTAAAAAGACTTGTAATATTAAATAAAACAATTTTTCAGGAATTATAATCAGCGTCCATTGATATACATATTTATTTTAAATGCAATCTTGGTTCGTTTTTTCATGTCCATTAAAGTTTTAATGATATTTTGACGAATACGTATTTTGAAATCCTCTTATAAAGGTGTCTATAATAATGTGTATTTCAGGTAATGCAAGTTTGTCATGCAATATTAAGATTTGTTAGTATTGTAGAGTAGAACAAGTCCATCTTTAACAGGTGTTAAAATATTCTATAATACACACGCAATCATAAATATTTAATTAAAAAAACACCAGTGTAGTATAACATTTGCATATATTGTCTACTTTAATTAAGTCACTTAAGGACTTGTAAGCGATTTAAATTTACTAGATTACAGTTCAATCAACGAGAAAACACTATAAATTGGATGTGGATAAGATCTCCGTATCAGTTCTCCAATCAAGTATATAATGTTTTCTGATATTGACAAAAAAAACTATATTATATTAACGAATAAGTCCTAAAAGTATTCATTTTTATTATAATTATTGTGTCATTTACAAAAATTTTTATATACAGAAAATAATTACTATTATGGGGTAGTATTGTAAATGTCCAGGGGATTACTCTTCTAAAACAATACAGAAAAATAGTATTTTTCCAATTTAACGATAATCAACGCAGATAAATAGGTAATAATTAAACCTCAACCAAAAGAGTGCTACAATTAATTTTCAAAACTGGACACTGGTTTGTACTACACTAAATTGTATTATTTTATTTCAACAAAATTTCATAATAGTCAAGGATAATTTTCAAGAATTTTTAGTTGAATGAGTCTGAGTAATTTTAACTACAAACAAATTAACTTTGGAGACCTTCTCAACGATATTCATTTTTTTTACAAACAAAATATCTACCTACAAATATAATATTTGATATATGATAACCAGAGTCTGCCAAAATTTGGCACATACTTTTATGAAATTTGTTAAAAAGTAGCATTATTTTGTGGCACTTCAATTTTTTCCCAAAATCACATAAAAATATTTTATTTATTCAAACGAAGTATTTTTTGCTAATGAAATGACATTTTATATTTAAATAAAATTAAATAGATACCGAAAATTAGCAAAAAGTAGCATTTTAAGGTAACAAAATTTCAAATTAGCATTTGGTAGACTTTGATGATAACTGTAAATATCATCATCTTAAGCACTCCAGTTTATTGACGAACCAAGCTTCCCACATCTTTACATATGTCTAACCTGGCCTCTCAAATTCCAATATAAATTATGTCAGGTTTGGGCCACATATAGGACTATGTGTGATGATAATTAAATGTTTAGTCGTATTAAGCATGCGTGATTCAATTATACCGAGAGTGTAGTTAGTTTTTGCGTAGTGCAATTGAATTGAAGTTGTGCGGTGATAAATTAACGGATTCCCTTTTAGATGGCGAGGACTTGGAGACGTCACAAGAGCTGAAGGTGGAACTGGCTGCAAACTGGCTTGGTGGAATGCTCATTAGTTGCCAACCACTGCTTACTGCCAACTATTTGCAGCTTCACTACGACTGGTGATAAAATTTCGACGCAAGGTATCTAGCAAAAACCGACATAATATATTATTACTCAAGCTGAATTCACCCCATAAAATACTTGCAAGCTCCTGTCGCATTGTACAAGGAGTGTATATAATTATTATATCATCAATAGCTCTAAAAATAATTAAATAATCATAGACTTCAACGCGTATGTTAATATTTTTGCCTCGATATCCGTAAAATATTTTCCTCAGTATACGACCAATGGATATATAAAGAGGTGGTTTCCCAGATCACCACACAGCGATTAGTACATCAAAATACCAGTGTAATAGTTGAGGGGATAAGAAGCGTGGCTACAAATACTGTGGTCATGGGTTCAAATCCCACTCAAATTAAGATTTTTTTAATTGCTTTGATCGGTTATTACGACTGGGAGATCGGGAATAATATTAATAAAATCCCGATCGATCGTCTCGATCCAGGTTTACTCTGATTTCCTATATTGTAAGGTAAATACTGATTATCATGTCGGTGACCTGTGTAACTAGTAATAGTTAAGATCACCGACAGACAATTAATACGTTGTTGTGTCTAAAAAACCCTCTCAAAAAAAGCTCCATCAGAGATTTAAGTTTTCTGGTATTCCGCACCACTGTTTTCTCTTAATAATAAATATATATATATATATATATATATATATATATTATCTAGTTTTGGATGCGATTACAGATTTGTCAGTCCAAAATCTGTACTGTAGATGTATTTCATACAATGTTTTATATAAATATCAGAGAGTTGAAATAAAATAATACAACAATCAAATAATAAAGCAATATTATAAATTAAATAGTTGCAGAGCTCGAATATGTCAAAGCACTTCACTTCATCCATTTGGATATTAGTGTTTAATATTTAATGTTTAGGCAAGGTTTAAAATAGATTGCAACGAATTTGCGCACATGGGGAATCTCTTTTCCACCATTTCTGTCACATACAGTGTTTGTATTATAAAGGAAATCTTTAGAGCTCGAATACGTCAAAGCACTTCATTACACCCACATGGACTACGTCTGTTTATCATATAAAAATACGTACAAGAATCTGAAACAGATTATGGACATGAATCGAGGTTGGACCGAATTCAATTAATCTTCGGATATTATCTTACGAATTTGAATATAAACGGGCAAATTTCTTCATATTTTCTAGTTATACATGGTGTAAAACAGCAGCTTATTAAACAGTATATACGTCTTGTTTTATGATATAATTGTAGTGTAGTGAAGTAATAAACCTAAGGAATTATGCCAATGCATAGGAATAGTCATTTCTCACCAACAAGATGTTACATCAATAAAGTATTCTAATTGAATATCTTACAAACTATATTCACAGGTAGTCTCTGTATCATAAATATGTACGTAAATTCAATAAATTGTGATTAGGGGGACAATTTTATTAGTGTAGTGTAGTATAATGTCAAACTTTATAGACACATTTAGAGGTATGTATGTGTCTAAAGTTTGATATTTGTTGTAAAAATAGGAAAGAACACATATGTAAAATGTAATATCTCTGTTTAATCCCATTTATAAAACGTCGAATCTGATATGACAAAGGGTGTATTATATACCAATTATTCAAATAAGGTTGATGCCTTAAATTTATTGATTATCAAAACTTTTCTTGAAAAAATACCAGAATCTGAAATAAACTCCATGAAAAAAAACACTACTAAAGATAATTTTTTAAATATGAGGAAAATCATTTTTATTCCAAAAAAAAACGTGTATCGAATTAATATATAATGCTGCGTACAGACACTCGCCAATGTTAGTGAATGTAGACGAATAGCGAGAGAGTGGATGGCACAAAATTTGCCTTGATTCGTCGAGTCGTCGACTATTGTTGTTTCATGAATTCTATGACGTATGCTTATAATAATACAAATTCAAATCAGGCGGCCAATCACCACCAAAAATATTAATTAAAAATTAAAAAGTTTAACAAGCCGACTTGGACCATTAATGATGGTGTAGTTGTGTTAAATTTAATGTACCATTCCTTACATTTAATTATTTGAGTATCAATAAAATACATGTTGTATATTTCCAACACCGATCATTGGGTTAGCATAAAATTTATTTATGCCCCAAGGGGCTTTTTGAGAGGGTTTTTCCATATTTTTTGGTTACACAACAAAGTTTTAATTGTCTGTAGGTGATCTTAACTATTACTAGTTACACAGGTCACCGATTTAATCATCATCATCATAAGCACTCCAGTTCAGTGATGAACCAAGGCTTCATCTTCCACTTATTTCTATTGGAGGCCGCGCTCCTCCAGTTATTAATTCCTAAACTCCTAACTACCTTATAGAACTCGTCCGCCCACCTTAGCCTAGGTCTACCCTGCCTTCTCTTACCCACAGGCTTGCTGGATAGTATTTCCGATACTATCCTCCTGCTCTTTCCACGTGTCCGGCCCAACCTAATGTTAAAGCCCTAATGAACTGCACTACGTTCACGCTCTTATATAATGAGTAAATCTCATCGTTCCGTCTAATTCTAAAAGTAAATCTCATCGTTCCGTCTAATTCTAAATAGTAAATCTCATCGTTCCGTCTAATTCTAAATAGTAAATCTCATCGTTCCGTCTAATTCTAAAGGTCACCGATTTAATAATCAGTATTTACCTTACAATCCAAGAAATAACAGTACACCTGGATCAAGACGATCGATCGTGATTTTATTGATATTATTCCCCATTGTAATAACCGATCAAATCAATTTTAATTTAATGTTTTTATCACTTGAGCGGCGAATTTTGAAATTTATAATCAACGATCGGTTGAATGTTAAAAAGTGCTGCATTTTACTATATTATAGTTTAATTTTACAATAACTCTCTACTTACCTAGCTCATTGTTTGAAGACAAAAATATCAATAAATAATTCGATGCGTTAACGATTAACACATAACCGTTTTTGAGTTAAATAAGCATTTATTTCTTTTATTATTAAGTCCATCCTGAATATATTGAGGGTATTAATTATTAACAATCATCATAATCATAAGCACTCCAGTTCAGTGATGAACCAAGGCTTCCCGCACTTAATACTCCTCCAGTTATTAATACCTAAACTCCTAACTACCTTATAAAATTCGTCCGCCCACCTTAGCCTAGGTCTACCCTGCCTTCTCTTACCCAATTATTAACAATATTAAATTGTATTCTTGCGAACAGTGTCTGTGCGCGGCATTAGACATACTCCAATGCAACATGTGTTTTGCAACAAATGCAATGATTTTATATCGAAAACTAATATGTACCACATACTTAATTAAATATTTGTGCCAATCACAACCCCTTGACGTACTACGCCACTGAAGATGATTTATAATAAATAAGGTAATTAGAAGTCTAGGTAGAAGCAAGTGGAACAATGCCTTGGTTGAATGTCATGTATGTATGTACACACACTGGATTGGTTATTTTTAATAATAGTAGAGTGTTGATAGGACACGTGTCTATTACACAGTGACCATATCCGATGTTAGGATGTTAGATGAATGCTAATTGATAGTTGTTTGTGTCTGGTGCTCTTACAATATGTGAAATCATTTGAAATTCCAATATACGTGCTGACCTGATCTCTTCACCAATGATAAACCGATCACAACTACTTACTACGTCATCGTGTATTATATTATACTTTCCCGTTATGCCACATTCACTTAACTTAACTACATTTTGAACTTTCAATCACAACAGTTTCACATTGAGCTTTTCATCACTGAATGCCGATTATCATTGATAAAATTCATTTCAATTTTACACTTTACAAGTCATCAGAGCACAAAGGTAATACGTCCAAGACTGATACCACAGGATGTTAAAATGTCAAGATCTCGGCCCAAGTAGATGAGTTTGACAGAAGCAACATGTGGAATATGGAAAAAATATTAGTAATGTACGAAGGAACAATCTTAAAAATTAACGATGTACATAATTGGACTTGGATTTGAGGAATTCTTATAACAAATAAATAGAAAATGACAACAGTATATTATAGATAAAAAATATTATTCAGCGATTTGTATTATTAAGGGTTAGAATATATTATATATATTTGCGATTAAAAAATATTCTTAATAATTAAAAGTCCAACTATTATAAGAAATAATGCGCTTCTTTACAATGATTTTACGTACTTCGATTCTCTCCTATAAAACACGCGAATCGTTTGCAAAATATTTCGCGTCTTAACCGATAGCACCGATATATTAGCAGGCCATACAACTGGATGTTTAAATATCAAGATGGCAGCCCAAGCAGATGAGTTTGACAGAGAAAACACTAATTGTATCACTGAGAATCGTCTACTTGGTCCGCCATCTTGATATTTATACATCCAGTTGTATGGCCTACTAATATATCGGTGGTATCGCCAAGACACGTTTATGGGAAAAAATGTTGAATTTTATGATTTTCAATCAAATGCTCCATGTCGTCTTGTTTGAAGACTATTTTATATGGTTTTTTTACACGAAAGTGTGTTAATCTACAAAAATATTACAGTACTCACAAACAAATCAGAGTAAATACGAATTGAGATGATAGATCGAAGTTTTATAAATAAAATATCTCCCAGTCGTAATAGTAGTACATATACATTTTTTTGTAATCGAGTAGGATTTGAACCTATGACCACAGTATACTTATCCCATGAGCTATTAAGCTGGTTAAACAGAAAAAAATGGATGTATGTACTATATTTGTCTGACTTTGAAGTGAAAATGATCGAAAACGCACTTTTTATTTAGGGTACTGAAATACCACGAATGACGATGATTGCTCGTTTAAAGTTTTGTGGTGAGACCAACAAGTGACCAATATCGTAAACGAACCATACCATTTGTTCAACAATGTTAATCTTTACATACTGGCAAATATGATCTAGCTTACCGCAAACGTCTGTGATTAATTTATTTATTTGTACATGTGTGTCCAGGTTAACAATTTTAATTTAAGGAGGAGGTTTAATAATAAGTCATTATTCGTCTTTGAGTATTATATTTGCTATTAAATTAAACCCAAAAAAACCAAGAGTACAATTAATAGTAGTAATAGTTTTAGCAATGTTTTGTCTGATTGTTTCTCATTTTCTGTCCGAATTCAGGATTTTAAGTTCTAAAAAACCCCCAATGAAGTCCTCGGGTGTATAAAATAAGAAAGTTTATTTAAGATGTGTGTTGAATGTGAAGGTTTTCCTGGTTTGGGCAGGTGATGGTTCGATTTGTCTGGTCGTTAAACATCTGCTGTTGGCGCGTGCGCGTGCCTCATGCCACCTTATGTTGGATCATCCTACTACTATACTTTCATAATATTATATATATATACATACATGCATACATACATAGCTTCTATTAAGGCTCTTGTTCCAGGCCATAATATTGTGGGGTTGGTGTATAATGAAAGGGTGCTCCATCATGATTGAAGCCCTCCTGTGAACACACATTGTCCATCATCGTTCACAAATTAAACACGTTTCTTGTAAATATATTAATTTGTCAACCTTATATTATTAACAATTTTACTTCAGTCAATTAGTTTAAAATTTCATTCATTGAATTATAATTTGACAATAGATTTTTACATTACGTAAAATTACATTGGACGCACTTATTTAATATTCACCGCAAGATTTGATAAGTAATTGATTATTTGATTTAAAGTAAAATAATAGAATAATGTAGTCAGAAAGATAATTATTCATTTTAAGTAGTTATTGATTAAAAAATATATATTTTACAACCATTTTTGTATTTTTTTTTGCGAAGAGTAAAACTGCTTATTTAACTCAAAAGCTGATTTTTTTGTATATACGGTTATGTATAGACAATGCATCGAATTATTTATTGGTATTTATTCAAACAGTGAGTTAGGTAACTTTATATTTATTGTGAAATCAAACAGCATGCAGCAAATTCTAACATTTAACCGACCGTTGATTATTAATTTCAAAATTAAAATAACAACATCCTACTTCAATTTACTACAACAAATACTGTTTTTTTTAAATTGATTTGATCGGTTATTACAACTGGGAGATCGGGAATAATATTACTAAAAATCCCGATCAATCTTCTTGATCCAGGTTTACTCTGATTTCCTGTATTGGGTGGCCGGACGTTTGAGACAGAGACACTACAGAGAACGACATTTCAGTAAAGTAAACTCAGTAATGGACACTTCAACACAGGACAAATCATATCGCTACAAAAAAAAATCAACACTCGGACAAGTCATAAAGTGATATTATAGAACGTGCATTTTGAGAACAATCAACACAGCTCCATATCAACAACACTATTCTTATGTCTAATTAGATACCCTGTGTACATTGCAATCACACACATTATTACTATCATCACCACCATTCATAACATAATAATATTCTTTTAATCATCATCAGCCGCGGTATTAATAGAATATGTATATGATTATCTCAAACGTCGTGGAACCCCCTGATTATGAAGTTAAGTTAAGATTACCCACAGACATTTAACACGTTGTTGATTATGCACATCATTATGTATTGAAATTAAGAGGGTGTAGAGCTTTTTCATGGGCGAATAATGTATTACGGGATTTATCTGTTAGTAATAATTTATTGTTTGAAGTAGTAAGTATAGGAAGATGGCCAGTTTGTATGTACTTGAAATTTGGGTGCTGGTTCGACTTCCTGTGGTCATTATGTACGCCCCAAAAATATATGGCAGGTGGTCGCCGCCCCTTCGATGCCCGAAAACCTTCTCAAAAACCTCAATAAAATTAACAACACCAAATATCAAAATAATGCCACTGTATGATTCATACAATTAAATAAGTCATCGTTTTCAATCTTCAAGATCGAGTCGCGTGCCAGGATTCTACTCCTTTGTTCAGGATTCGACGACCACATGGCGTTCTTGCCACGATTTATGCCCTTATTTATGACATTATTCAGGGCTTGAACCATCAAATATTTAAATTAATATTCCAATACGAAACGTCCATCAAATATCCATAGATATAAACATAGGATATCGCATGAGTGGCTAAATGCGTGTTTAGTTCAAGTGGATCAAGTAGCCAAAAACATGAGTTACCTGGCAAACATTATACTGTAAACATCTCTCTTCATATCTTCAGTTATGTTATACAGTAAAATGGGTAAATGCATTGTTACTACATGTCATATGGACTCAAACATACACTCAAATACATCTAGGCTCATTTTTACTAAAGACTACTTCTTTAACATGCTTGAAATATTATTGCGTTTTAATCACAAGTATTGTCACCGCCACTATCAGTGGCTACTAGGAAATGTGTTGAGTGAGGGAGACACATTTATAACTTTATCGAATAGGAGAGAAGAGTGCAAAAAACGGGTTTACACGAAATTGTACGAATAATTTATAAGAAATGCGATATCTCATGTTTATATCTATGCTTTAATTAGAGATGAATATTAACAAAAACCGTAAAATAATTCAATACAACTTCATTAAGATTGTTGCTGAATATTAATTGTCTTGTCTTTATTTTTTTATAAAGCAGTACTTTTTATTTGTTATTTTTATAGAGCAAATGTCATATGTACTTTAGATAGGATCAGAAAGGAGTTAAATTACATAATAATATCATAGGTTTAGTTTCGTAACTTATAATGTAACTCACTATGATACAAAATCAATGACTCTCGAGTTATGTAGCTTACTGTTTGAATAATCTAACACATAATATGTTATGATATTACCAATCACAGCCTTTTGAGATATGTTAATTAAAAAGCATATCTTCTTAAGTTTGAAATATTCCAGAAAGAAAGAAACAAAGAGTATGACAACAAAAACAATCCAATGGCTTAGTTATTTTATAAATTAGTTTTCATTATTCAATAATTTTCATAAATATTTTTAAATACCTAATCAAGACGAGTCGCTTGGTAAATATTAAATTAATTTAGTAAAATATAAATTATGATTGTCACCCCATTTTAGTGTGATGTAAATGCTCGTTTTAAACAACAATTGTTTATTTAATATTTATTTTTTAAGTAGAATGTCGAAATTAAGACACTCACAGAGCCGAATTATCTTACGACAAACGGTTGTGATTGGTGATATCGTATCATAATATGATATATATTACAAATATTTTT
>JAGTTH010003177.1:0-68532 GCA_022606485.1 Agraylea sexmaculata
AAAAACACAAGCACTAATACTACTATACACACACACACGTAATATTACTAGATATGTGTGAGTGTGTGTGTGCAACGCGATAGAAAGAGATGGCTGCAACATCTCTCTCGCACACTTTAATATTTTAATTAATTTATTTAAAAAAATATATTTTTACAATTATAATAAATTTCATAAAAGGCACATTCAAATACATCAATAATAATAAAAATGAGCGATAAATTTGTTTCTTGTCATTGCAGCCGTGCAGCCGTGTAAAAAGAGGGTGTAACGTATTCCGAGGGTATGCGAACTGTATATAATATTATTTGATTTTTAAAATATATATTCTAAAATAAAACTTACGACTTGTCTGGAGACTGTCGCTAACAAACACACACTTATAAACATTGAGACACTAATACATTCAAATGACTTCCTCGAATGCATAAGTGTCTAACATAACCTAAAAAATAATGACGTAAGAACATTTGGCATATCTTGGTCTCTCTACAGTTAATTAAAGTGACGCAGCGATAGTGTTATGGGTTCTAGTAGTTGTCCCACAGTGTTGGTCCAATCAGTGCAGGAGTGAGTAGAAGTAAAAGAATGGTGTCACTGGCCAATTGATGATTTATTAGAAGAGGTTAATTACACAAAGCGGGCGCGCCAGACATGGCGATCCGAGTCCCGCTTCGAAGAGTCTCTCTGACGTGTGTGGCTGTTGGCGACTAGCTGGAAGTGCATAAATACATATCTGCGCTGTCCAGTTAGCCGCTACACTGTTAAGTATATAAAGGAGAGTCGCGTGAGGCGACCATTTCGTCATGGCGGGATACGGGAAGCTGTTCGCGATATTTTGTTAGCGGCCAGCTGCATGTATAAATGTGTTGTTCAGTATTTTCATATAAATGTGTTGATTGCGGTTGTTTATTTGCAGGTATGCCCGATCATCAAGGGCAGGATGATGCAGGCTGGAACCCTGATGGTCGGCTATCAGCCCGACGACCGCCGCCCCAACTTCTTCAGGAACATAATATCTTCAGCCGCCGTCACCGAGAAGGACGTCGACTTCCTCTTGAACGAAATGGACCGACTCGGCCACGACCTGTAAACGGTTCAATTTAGAAATGTGTGTACATATCAGGAAAATCCTACTAGTCAACTCTTCATATACAATGTTATCTAGTTGTTTAGTTTCAAACGAGTGTCGTTGATATGTTTAAATGTCTATTAATCACAGCCGCTGTTCGGCCCTGTTTAAATATAAAACTATAAAGCACGATTATCATGAAATAATAACAACGATCGTCATCTATTTATTAATTCGAATAACAATTACCCGCTTTTTGTTCTCACACAGTCGAGTTTGGATTAAAAAAGACGCAAATATAAACATAAGATATCGCATGAGTGGCTAAATGCGTGGTTACTTCAAGTAGCTAAAAACATGAGTTACCTATCATACATTATCTTCAGTTATATTTTACAGTAAAATGGGTAAATGCATTGTTACTACATGTCATATGGACTCAAACATACACTCAAATACATCTAGCCTCACTTTTTACCAAACACTACTTCTTTAACATGTTTACAATATTATCACAACCACTCTCAGTGGTCACTAGAAATGTGTTGAGTGAGGGAGACACACTTATGCCTTTATCTAATAGGAGAGAAGAGTGCAACAATACACGAAATATTTATATGCAATGCGATATCTTATATTTATATTATATCATGAAAAAAATTTCAACCTATCTAAAAAAACCAAACAATGCATACATACATATTTATTAATTATTTATTTAAAAAATTGGATAATTTACATAAATATTGTGATGTTTTAATATTTATTCAAGGTAATAGTCTAAAGAAAGTGTGTGCGTGCGGTGCATATGCGTGTGCACTAATACAAACAAGCTCTATTCGTACACATACCATCTGGCACGACTCACTTGTACATTATTGTATTGAATTTGCATCACATTATTTATTTTTTATCAAATATCTAAATATTGAAGTATGTATATTTTTATTTATATGTATTAAATCACATTTTAAATTGTAATATGTATGCATGCCATAAATGAATAATTTTAAATTTGGAATAGTGCAGTGTTTTGTTTGTGAGATTATTATATTTATTACTGTGTTTAAAATAATGGCTTTTTAAATAAACCGGAGTTGTTATTATAATAAATAATATTTATCGTATAATCCAACTTGAAGTGCGTGTGTTTGTCTGTGTATTTGTAGTTGAAACAAATTAGCCGGAGTTCATATTATGTATTGATTTGTTTATTTTTTATATAGATTAATACGTAAACAAAATATGTTAATTAAACACGTCTCCCGTTTTGCCAATTATTATTGTATCGTGTACAAAGAATATGAGATTTTCTACGCTTTCCCAAGAAAAAACGAGACGTCCAGTTCATCAATTTTATTAACACACAATGAACTACGCTTTATTATTATATTTTTCAGAGTACATATTTCTACAACATGATATATTTTGAAGCTTTATTCTATTATATATATATATATAAATTAAATATAATACTATCCCCTGTTGTGTTTGCATAAATTCTATTTAATTATTTTCATGACCGTGAAACGTGTCGTTAAACAAACAATTATTATGAGAGAATCTCACGTTATTTTTAATGAAATAAATAATATGTTAAGAATGAAAAACACGCTTGAGTAGTATTGAACTGTTGAATGTATATAAGAAATAGTTATTTTGCCCAAATTATATTGAATATTATATGAATTAGACATATTTTGTTGACGATGGTGGAAGAATAAATTGTTGCAGTTATATTTATGAATGTTCACTTATTGATGTAATAATAAAGAAAGCAAATTTAAAAATATATATATTATTTATTTATTTCCCCACGATTAGGCGTACTTTATGTGAGTGCAATTGCCTATCTGCAGGCGCAACTTACCTTTTCAATTCTAATAAATTTTAAAATAGACTTAAATTTATATTATTATGATTTAATCAAGCGGTTTATAAGTCCACATCGTTTAAATAGTGTGTAAATAAAGTCGAACAGACTAGAATGATTATTTAGTTGGTTGGTGGAATATTCTTACAGCCAAACTATTCATTGTTTCTTATGTTTGTAGAGTCAATGTTATTAAAAATGCGTAATATCGTATAATAATATAATGCAATTAAATCCTTTTAGGGCTTTAGGCTTTTAAAATATTATTTATTAGTTCAATTTGAATGGTTTTCAATGAAAGTATAGTATTGATCCGCGTTTTTAAGTTGTCGTTATATATTTATTATTGTAAGTTCATCGGCCATAAATATTTTTGTCGTCGTCAGTGTATGCGATTTAGTCAAGTGGCAACACAGCAAATGTTGACAGGTGTCAAGTAAAGGTTAATGTGCCAACAACAAGGCTGGCTGGCCTCGTCCCGGCTAAGCTCCGCCCACGTCATGTAAATCACTCGAGTCTTGACAGCCAGTATGACGGGGGGCGAGGGGGAGCATACACCCACCGAGGATCAACAAGAACAGATCACAGAAGAAGAAGTCAAAACAACTGAGAAAACAAAGAAGTACAAATGCGACGAGTGCGACTACAGCACTGCTTACTCCAGCAACTTGCTCAAGCACAAAAGGAGACATTACAACAAACAGGGACAAGAAGTCGGCTCCAGGGCGCATTGCTGCCACAAGTGCAAGGTTGCCTTCGACCATTTGCAAGATTATGAAGCACACGTCAAGAACCACAGACCGGAGAGAAATGCCACCATACTCAATGATTACTTACTCAACGGAGACAATTCGTCGGAGGTTGAGGATAAAAAGAAAAAACTCAAGTGCAAAGATTGCGATTATAGATGTGCTTACAAAAGCACTATGAAGCAACACGAGCAGAAACATAACAAGAAAACTGCCCGGCCTGTTTCTTGCACCAAATGTGAAGTACAATGTGCGTCGCTTAGAGAGCTGAAAAAACACATGCATGTACACGAAGAAATCAAACACTTCGGCTGTGATCAGTGTGAGTTTGTCGGCTCCACATTCTCCGATCTCATACTCCACAAGCGAGTGCACGACGAAGACAACGACACTCCTGAATTGATCGACCAGTACAATTCAGACGACGATGACGATCAACAAATGAATATATTCGATATGTTGAAAATTGAAATTGAAGAAGATGACGACCAAGAAATCACAACCGCTGTTGAGGAAGAAGAGGAAGAAAACGATAACTATGAAATGATTCTAAGCGAAGAGAAGAATGGACTTAAATCGAAATGCTACCAATGCAAATTGTGCGGTTATTCTTGCAGATATTTAAGCGGAATGAAATTGCATCAGCAACGGCATTCCGGAGTCAAACTTTATCAATGCGACGATTGTCCATATCGATGTTCTTATTCAAGCAGCCTCACTAAACATAAACGCACACATACTGGAGAAAAACCCTACGAGTGCGATCAATGCGACTCTAAATTTGCTCGAACCGACCATTTAAAGAACCACAAAATAACACACAAACGGAAAGTCAAACCTGTCACCGATATCGTACAAGAATTGATAAAAATGAAAGACATTTCACTCACAAAGATATCGAAATCAGAGTTGGAAGAGAAGAGATTCCAATGTGACGAGTGCGATTACAGCTGTTCTTATTTGAGCAGCTTGAAACTCCATCAGCAACGGCACTCGGGAGTGAAATTATATCATTGCGATCTTTGCACTTATAAATGTGCATATTCGAGCAGTTTAACAAAACATCGTCGGACGCACACTGGAGAAAAACCGTACGAATGTCCACATTGCGGGAACAGATTCGCTCGAGGTGATCATTTAAAAGCGCACATCCAAAGCCATCTTCGGCCGAAAAGTAAACTGAATAAAAAACAACGCCAAATACAAGAATCCAACGAAGAGTACTCGAATGTTCTGTCAAAATTATTGAAAAACAATGTGAAAGTGTACCGATTTCAATGCGACTCTTGCGATTTCCGATGCACATACCCTCAAGAGTTGGCCGATCATAATAAAGCACACCTCGGAGATGATATTCCATACAAATGCAACCGTTGTCAATTCACATGCTCGTCCGCCGGAGAAATGACCAGACACCGCAAACTGATTCACGGCGACGGGAAATGCTACGCCTGCAACAACTGCGATTATAAAACAACACACTCGGGCAATTTCAACAAGCACATGCGCGTTCATTTAAAATACACACAATCGCCGAATTCGGTGAAAGGTTTCAAGTGCGACAAGTGTCCTTTCACTTGTCTCCGAGCTGATATTTTAAAGAGGCATCAAATCATCCACGAGGAGTTGAAACCGTTTGAATTCGACCAACCCATCCAAGACAGCCCCATCGACTTCTCGCAGACGAGCTAGCGGTGGATCCCGGTTTTGAATGACGCATTCAGAACACTCTTATAATAAACGAGTATTTAAAAAATATATATAATTGCCAAAGCGAACTGAAAATAATAAGTGAAATTCTGCCAAAGTCTACAAGATTCCCAGACCAAATAAATAAATACATATATATATTTAATATTTCGAAGAGCGCATCGAAGATGTCAATTTATTTTATACACTCCAAATTCTGTTTAGCCGTTAAGATTTGTTGTTGAAACTCGCCAAAGAATTGGATATATTGTTGAAAAATTGTTACCATTAATTAATTAATGTACCCGGTGAAGGTCGTCTGAATTCATAACTAGGTTAAGTTTTAAATATATATATATTATAATCAGAAGCGGGTGAGTCTTCATTTACACAGTCCAAAGAATTTAATCAATTATTGCAGAAAAAAACTAAGGAAAAGTCGAGATGAGCTTTAGTGCCGAGTACCGTGAAGGAGACCTCGGCGTGTCGACGATTTGAATTGTAAATAAACACACAAATATACATATATATATTCATTCCGAGGTTTTCTCATATACATATTTTATTTTTTTATATACAAGTCATGATATATTTTTATTTAAAACGCACCAATAATTAATAATACTTAAGTCACATATTTTATATATTAAAGTGTTTTTTATATATTATATTATATCTGGATGTTTAATAAAAGGTTTTCATTTATTTTTTATTGTTTTTATTGTACGTTGATCGGAAGCGGATCTTCGATGTCGACCAATTTACAGGATAACGCCCACAATTTGGATGCTGTCTCCGGATTCCTCGCATTCTTGGACGGCTTCGTCTTGGCACAGTCTCTGCAAACATAATCGTAATGATCCTTTTTAGGACAAGAGCCATTCACTGTTTAAATATTATATTTATTTTGTAGAGCTTCGGTAAATATTGTCCACTTAAAAACAAACTATTCAAATAACTCAATATATGATATTTATAAATTAGTATAATAAATGCCAAAAATTTTAAACATGCAATTTAATTTCGACACTGCCGATAATTATAAACAAGCCGTACGGCAAGGATACGGCCATAACTGTATCAATCAGACTCGTCTGCTTGGTCTGCCATCTTGATATTTATAACAAATTAACCCAATCAATAACTATCAGGCTACATTATTAATATATTTTACTTTAAATCAAATCTTACGATGAATATAAAGAAGCGCGTTCACCGGTTACGAATTAGTCATTTAAGTTCTTATTTAGTATAAGAGTGTGTGCGTGCGGTGCGTATGCGTTTACACTAATACAAGCTAGTATTAGTCTATTCGTACACACACGACTCACTAACAAACTATTATAATATTGAATACGGCCGATATTCACATGTTTATTATTTATAATATATTTTAATTTTATGCTTTTTGTATTCTGGACGCGTCCGGCAAATGCAAAAATCTACGGAAGAAACAACTTGGAGATGTTAATTAGAGGTATGTTTATACATAATTCAATAATGTGCTTTGTTCTAATGCGACTAATTAAGACCATTTATATTAACATCGGCATTCTTTTCAGACTGCGAAATTCCATGTTACAGGCTTCAAACTGCAAATTTTAGAACTAAAAATCAATAATTTAGCCTTACAATCCGGGAAATCAAAGTAAACCTGGATCAAGACGATTTTATTACTATTATTCCCGTTCTCCCAGTCGTAATGACCACATTATTTGTAATACGCGCCTTGTCAATGATGATATTAACTATCAATATAGGTTATGTTAGGTTATATTCATAATCAAATGAATTGTATTGATTATTTTAATACGGCGATAATGATAAATATGTTCGTACACGTTTTATAATGAACTTGAACGACATATCAGGGTCAGTTAGTAAAGATTAGATTACAATATGACTCACGAGTAGTAGAAGCCGGATTCTTTGGAGCACTTCTCGTCAACTGCGCAATATATTGAAGTCTGCGCACCTGACTTGGGACTCTTGATTAAGAACCTGCCCAGTTTGATGATCTGCTTCGCCCCCGGGAAGAACACATCGTTGTAATGTCTGAATAAATCCGTCGCGATCACTCCTGGGTGCAAAGAGTACGTAGTGACGTCATCCAGCCCCCGAGCCTGGTCGTCATAATAATTAATAGATGCTGATAGTGATGGCTGATAATATATATTTATTTACCTTCAGCCTGTTTGAAAGCTCCTTGCTGAACAGCACGTTGGCTAATTTACTCTGATTGTAGGCCGTCACTGCGTTGTAAGACCTCTTCTCGAAGTTCACATCTTCGAAATTGATCGATCCGACTATTTCAATATTAAATATTAGTATTGCCTCACTCCAATAGAAGCGTCATGCAATATTACGTCGTTCATTCGAATATGCCCGGTCACTAATGCATGTACATATTCTAAACCCTATGCATATACGATAATCCGACACTCGAGAGAAACAAGAATTTCCTTACGAATCGCCTGCTCCAGCGTTTAAAAATTCTGTGTGCTCTTAAGTCTTTATGGAACTGAGCCACATATTCAACACTGCCTATCACGTGTCACAGTTTAATTATTATTTATACAATATAACAGTTTCCGATTAAATACCTTCTATTGACAGAGACATGAAATGTGTTATGGATAATAGATGAATCTACATTAGTTGCCGGTCAAATAGGACTATTTTACTATTTAGAAAAAGTCCCATTTCATAGGTTAAATAATGATTGAAAAGCATCACTTTTTGACGTTTCATACATGCAATATGTGGCTCAGTTCCATAAAGACTTAAGAGCACACTGATTTTTTTTGCACTTACGATATTATACGCTGGAGCAGGCGAAATGATCATGTAAATTGTTTACATAGTGACATATTATTTGTCGTTGAATATGTCGATCAACGTTTAATGACGCACTTTACTATATTAAGTGAAATACAGTGTAATGTTATTTGAAAGATCGACAAGTGACAGTTAAACATATGAGCGGTAGAAGCAGCGCCCCAAGCGGCTGACACACTAAACCTTTGGTGCTACATCTAATCTCTATATATTAAATATATAAGCTGCATCAAAATGTGAAAATGTGGTTAGTTTCTTTCTATGCAAATTAACTGGTATAAATAATTAGTCACCTGAAACCGACAACACGCACTCACTAACAGATTAAATAAATTGTTTACCTAGTGACATTGATTTTTGTCGTTGAATATATAAAAGAACTTTTAATATGAAATACAGTTGTTGTTATGTACAATGTTATTAGGAAGATTGACATGTGACAGTTAAACATATGACGAAACCTTTTTGACGTATTTTAAAGTATTATTGGCATCTCTATATATGTATATAAGCTCATTGTCTCACTCAGACTTGGTCCGCCATCTTGTTATTTATACATACATTGTTTGGTATCATCAGCAATAACGACATAACCTAACCTAACCTCTTTACATTTTTCTTATAATAAAATATATGTTGAGACTATGAACATTGTTTGTTGAAAACTGTGTGTACACACGATACCACCGATATATGCTTGGTCCGCCATCTTGATATTTATACATACAGTTGTCAGGCATTCTCATCAGCAATAACGACATAACCTAACCTAACCTCTTTACATTTTATGTTTTTTTTATAATAAAATAATTAAATATATGTCGAGAAACACAGGGCACAGACGATACCACCGATGTATTAGAAGGCCATACAATTGCATGTATAAATATCAAAATGGCGGACAAAGCAGACGATTCTAAATGAGACAACACTAATTGCTTAAGCGCGCTAAGGACCGTATTCAATATATGTGTGTATAAAGTCTATTCGTACACACACGACTCACTAACACACTAATTTATTGAATACAGTCCTCAAATGTCGATTTGTGTGAATTAGCGATAGAGGCGTACATCGCTCTTTATTTCTGTTGATTAAACACAGTGTTGCCTCAATCAGACTTGTCTGCTTGGTCCTCCATCTTGATATTTATACATGC
Organism: Agraylea sexmaculata; assembly: GCA_022606485.1. Lineage (NCBI taxonomy): Eukaryota > Metazoa > Arthropoda > Insecta > Trichoptera > Hydroptilidae > Agraylea > Agraylea sexmaculata. The sequence goes on from JAGTTH010003177.1 coordinate 9,381, forward strand.
AGTTGTACAACCTGCTAATATATCGGTACAAGATGTTCATGGAAAGTACTACACTTGCTCATTATGTATATTATTATTGCTTTAAAATTGATCAATTAATTAATTTTATTGTATATTCATATTGATTTTTAACCTAACCTAACATATTTATTAAAATTACATATATTTTCCATATTTAACTCGTATTAAACCGGTCTTACACGTACAAACAAATTAATTAATTCATTTGATATAATTACCGCATTGAGATCACCGAGTTAACAATTGAAACCGGTTTCTTGCACTTCCGCCACCTAATTGTGGATATATTTTTATTATAATAACACTTAATGGACAAGGAAGTAATTGTTTAGTTGAAAAACAAGAGTATTATATTACGAAATTTAATATTTCATTCAATTCATGCTGTGTGAAAAAAAACCCATACAGGTTTGAATTTGAAAACAATATATTTTAAATGACGCACTATGGAAATTATTGTAGGACTGTAATTATATTCTAAGTAATAAATGTTTAATAAATAATTATTGAAGGTCGTGACGTGTTAACTGGAATTCCTTGAACGTGTTATTTGATAGTTTTCGTAATAAATAATGTGATTAGTGGCATTTTTTCTTGTTACACAATGTGTTTATCGAAATAATGTGATTATCTAAATAATATATTAGGACCAGAATCGCTCTCAGTGGGTGGATTTTTCAATTTAAAATATTTATTTATGTACGTAATATTTTTGTTGGTTTTAATTACAGTTCAAACTTTCTCCTTAATTATTCAAAAAAATGTATAAATTAGATAGTAAACGAAATTGTATATAATTTAATGAGGAATGTTAGATAATTTATTTATAATAATTACTGCTTGTTAATATAATGTAAAGTCTTTTATACAGGATGGTCTTCACATTTAAAAATAACTAAATAAACACTGTAGCGGCTTATTATTATTAGCTGAGAGTAATTTAGTATTATTAGTGGAACGAATATTATTGTGTAGTACGTATCATAATATACACAAGTAATAAAAATAATATATTACAAATGTTGTTTTCTTTAAACAACGTGTTAATTAATTGTCTATCGGTGATTTTAACTATTAATAGTTACACACGTCTCCGACTTAATAAGCAGTATTTACCTTACAATACAGGAAATCAGAGTAAACCTGGATCAAGCCGATCGATCGGGATTTTATTAATATTATTCCTGATCTCCCAGTCGTAATAACCAGATTATTTGAAGTACGCGCTTTGTCAATGATGATATTAACGATCAATATAGGTTATGTTAGGTTATGTTAATAATAAAATGAATTTATTTATATATTTTTTTACTTGAGCGGGATTTGAATCCATGACCACAATATTTATATACCATGCTTCTTATCCCCTAAGCTATATTTATTATTATTACGTATTTAACAGACTTATTCGAAGATTTTCAAACCGAAACACCTTCACATCATTCAAGTGCAGTTAGGTTAGGTTTGTCTTTAAAAAATAGCTTTATCCGTCATTAAATTTATTCATTTACACCATTATTACATAAATATATATAATATTACGAGAATAAGTTTGATTTGGCTAAGAATGGTGAATTTTATTATGTTGCTTTAGCTGCTTTAGAAGGCAGAATGTCCGCCATCTTAATATTTATACATCCAGTTGTGAGGCATTCATATCGTTGGTGTTGCCCAAACTCGATTCCAAAATACACTTTTAATTTAAGCGATATCCTACAATGAGTTTATATATAGCGCATAGATATAAACATAAGATATCGCACGAGTGGCTAAATGCGTGTTTAGTTTAAGTACATCAAGTAGCTAAAAACATGAGTTACCTGGCAAACATTATACTGTAAACATCTCTCTTCATATCTTCAGTTATATTTCACAGTAAAATGGGTAAATGCATTGTTACTACATGTCATATGGACTCAAACATTGCGTTTTAATCGCCATAGTATTGTCACAACCACTCTCAGTGGTCATTATAAATGTGTTGAGTGAGGGAGACACACTTATGCTTTTATCGAATAGGAGAGAAGAGTGCAACAAAACACGAAATTGGACGAATCATTTATATGCAATGCGATATCTAAGCGGGCATATTCGAATGTAAGACGTAATATTGCATGGCGCTTCTATAGATAAAAGTTAGTGAATAACTCACATTCATGGGCGAGGGAAGAGACCGTGACTATCCTGGATGGTTTGGAGTGTATGATCCTGTCGAGAAGAAGACAAGTTAACAAGAAGTGCGCCAAGTGATTGATGCCAAACTGAGTCTCGAAGCCGTCCTGAGTCTTGCCTTCTGGACAGGTCATCACTCCGGCATTGTTCACCAGGATATTGATGCTGGAGTGGGTTTCCAGCAGTATCCTGGCGCATTCCCTCACAGAAGCCAGGGAGGTGAGGTCCAGATGCACCAGGCTCAACTTCCCCACGTTCTTCTCCCCGATGTAAGCATTCTCAATATCCACCTTGGCCTTGTCGGCCTTGTCCAAGTCTCTGCACGCCATTACAACATGCGCCCCTACCAAATATATACATAAATAGTCTAATATATAATCACCCTCAATGAAACTCACCCCTGGAGTACAAATCCTTGACGGTCTCCTTGCCGATGCCGGTATTACAACCCGTGACCACGGCCACCTTATCATCCAGCCTCGCATGGCTTCTGCATTTACCATTTAACAGCGGCATTACACTCGCACAATTGGAAAGCGGCGTGAAAGTTAATTATTATTTTTTTCTGGGTCGATTGTTGGTACCTTTTTACTATTTGGATGCTCGCGCTGCCACGACTCGACGAATACTGAACACAATAATAATATATTCTTGTTTATTTACGTTGACCGTGATTCTCGTTCGTGCGAGTACTTTAATTTGGTTGTACGTGTGCGGCCGGGTTAACATCACATGAACAATTATACCATGTATACCTAGAATAGATATAAACATTAGATATCGCATTGCATGTAAATAATTCGTGTAAACCCGTGTGTTGTTGCACTCTTCTCTCCTATTAGATAAAGGCATAAGTGTGTCTCCCTCACTCAACACATTTATAGTGACCGCTGAGAGTGGTTGTGACAATATTTTAAACATGTTATGGGGAACGGGTAGTTGCCCCCATGATTGTGGGTCCGATGTATCAGTGCAGGAGTGAGTGTTGAAATGAAAGATGAGAGACTGGCCAGTATTTATTTGGAGGTTAAATATACACAGGAGGAGCGCCTGAAGGCGGCATGCTCCCCCGTCCGAGGCTCGTGACACAAGTGACAAGTGGAAGGACGTGGGATTGTAGCTGTTCGCGGTAACTGGTAGCGGCCAGCTGGAAGTGCATAAATACATATCTGCGCTGTCCAGATGGCGCTACAATGTTAAAGAAGTAGTCTTTGGTAAAAACTGAGCATAGATGTATTTGAGTGTATGTTTGAGTCCATATGACATGTAGTAATAATGCATTTACCCATTTTACTGTGAAATATAACTGAAGATATGAAGAGACATGTTTACAGTATAATGTTTGCCAGGTAACTCATGTTTTTGGCCACTTGATCCACTTGAACTAAATACGCATTTAGCCACTCATGCGATATCTTATGTTTATATCTATGATACCTACATATTTCATCGAAATTTATTGAAATAATATAAATATAATACTTACAGTAGGGCCTCAATAATCTTACCGCATTAATATTTTTTTTATCGAAATATTGCAAATTCGTATTTATTTAATTTCTTTAAAAACAATAATTTATGTTATAAATATTTGTTTCCCGAAATTTGGTATTGGATCTCATGGGGTAAATAAAGGGTTAATAAGTGTGAGTCGTACTAGAACTTATAGTATTGGTGTGTATACAAATAGATTGATTGTATTGGTGTACGCATTATAGTTTGGCAATACTAGAGTTGTCACTCCAATCTGGATTTTTTTTATTATAGACGAGTTTCAAGATATCGGAAGATTTTGATTATGAAGATAAGATAAAAGATGATAATATAAAAATTGAAGATGAATTAGAGTCTAAGGATTCAGATAATAAAATATAAATGAAGATTTTATTGGCAGTAAAAATATTAAATGATATGGAAAATAATATAAATTAATCTATTGCAATGAGTTTATACAATATATAAAGATGCCAATAATACTTATTAAGACGCCAATACAAACAGGCACCAGCAGTCTTCGTGTGTGTATGTTTTACTACCGCCTCGCCGTCTCGCTAATTCAAATTCTATTGCGTGTACACAACGTTTACATGTAATTACGTTTGCCGGAATATCGCATGCCGCTTCTATAGATAAAAGTTCATTGATCTATTGATAACAAAGTCTCGGGTGGTAAAGATAATGATTTTTGTGACAATTGGCGATCATATGGATGATTATGATTCTAACACTCGGGAAAAATACAATTTAGCTTTGATTATAAGCAGAAGCTTTAATTATAAGCAGAATAACATATCACATGAGGAAACACACCGGAGAAAAATACCATACAATTGATTGATAAATAAATTAAGACACATTTAAATCGTATTAATGAATTCACAAAATAACATGTTCTGCTGAATAATATAAATATTATTTTTATTAACTTTTAGGGGCGGATGACCCTGGGAGTGTGTGGTCCAAGATCGATGCAGGAGTTTTGAAATGATAGAGGGTGTACTGGCCAGTTGTTTGTTTAAAGTGAAGAATACATTTACGAGGCGTTAACGGGGTAATTTCCTAAAATCCCCTTTACGGCAATATGGCAAGGTTATACTTAAAAACCAAATACAGTCGTACATCGACTCTCGTAAACTCGAATCAAATTTTCCCATACAAACTACCATTAATCCTTTCCAGCCCTTCAAAAAGTCCTAACAAAAAAAAATACTTTTCTTAAAGTGCCACGTGTTTTTGAATAAAAAAATGTATTTATAAATGACAAAATATTTATTGCACAAAACCAACACGAGAATATACAGAAATAAATTAAATTTATAGTGTTAATGTCGTTTGTTTCTTCCTCATTTTTCACAATGCTTCGGAAATGAGTTGGGCAAGTGTCATTAAATAGCTCAGTTGCATCTTTTTCTGGGTGTTTCATTTTTACAAACTGTGAAACTCTCTCCCACGTTCCTAAGATCTCGTTTATTTCATTCGTATCATATTATCAGCTCCTGTCTGTGTTCATCGACGAGCTTGTTCACGTCTCTCACATCGACCTCCGGACTCATGGATTTTCCCAGAGACACAATATTTTCCTCTACTGACATATCGGATTCCAATTCTTCGTAAATACTTAAGGCTTCCATGAAGAGATCAATAGTTTTTTAATTTAAAGTGATCCTTCCAAAATTCTCGAAGGGTGATGTTTGTGTTCTCCTTCATTTCAAAGCAGCGTTGAAACAGATACTTTGTGTATATAAACTTGAACTCGTCGAGAATGTTATCTTGGAGGTTTGGTGGATGAGCAGGAGCATTGTCCAGGACGAGAAGGGCTTGCACGAGTAGGCAGGTTCATAAGCTACCGCCGACCCGCTGAGCCGATTGCTTGTAAAATCGCTCGCCTGCAGGCACTAGTATATTTCAAAGTACCGCTGTATATTTAAATCTAACTGGAATCAGCAAATCTGAAAAATACAACACAATTCATATAATACGTAAATGTGTACATATTACTTTTAGTTGAATATAAAAAAAATCACCTCTGAGCCTTCATTTCAGATAAGGTAACTATCTCCATTATTTTAATTTGAAGAGCTGACCTGGCTATGGGGTTTAACTTTTTCATCTTAATTTTTATTAGGTTCAGAAAAGTTGTGATCTCATCTTCGTCATCTCGAGATTTGCTAGATTGATTATCAAACAGCTTTCTCAACATCTCCATACGCTCCTCTTCCATCTCCATCTTCTTTCTCTCTAAAAGTACAAAGATAAATATGTGTTCTATTAAATTAAGGAAATATATTAATTAGTACTTCTTGAATTTTGCGGAGAGATCACATGAGGACTCAGCGCCACCTCCCACTCATTTGGGGGAGCTGGTGCCTCGATGTCTACTGGTTCGGACAACTCTGGTTGCGGTTGTGATTCCACCTGTGTCGCTGTGTCTGGTTCTGACATCGTCTCTGTACTCGGACTGAACACAGATGTGTCCGAACTGTAAAAAGGTCTCCGTTTGCTGGAAACACAATCCAGGAAAGACAACAGGCCAGAACGTCTTCTCACATTCTCACCCGGAGGGCCAGCAGAGGGTTTCCTCTTTTTGCGTATGTAATAATCTCGTATGGTGGTCCAGTGCTTTTGACACTCTACAGCTGAAATATGTTAAAATTTAATCGATATATCGGTGACAAACTGACGACAGATAAAGATACTCATATATTATACCTGACCTCCCCAAGTCCTCTCCGATGATCACCCCAAGCTTGTTTTTTTCCTGCGTGTTTTTATAATCCGCAAGTTTTATGTTATATAGCAATTGATGGTTTTTGACAAAATCAATAAGAATTTCCTCTTCTGTAACGGTCCAAGGAGAAGTCAGCTGACATGCGATATTTGTGAGATTGTTGAATGCCATGTTACCTAGATTAAGAAACGAGATAAGAAACTGAACCGAGACAAAAATAATTATGAGAAAGTTAATTATTATTTTTTTCTGGGTCGATTGTTGGTACCTTTTTACTATTTGGATGCTCGCGCTGCCACGACTCGACGAATACTGAACACAATAATAATATATTCTTGTTTATTTACATTGACCGTGATTCTCGTTCGTGCGAGTACTTTAATTTGGTTGTACGTGTGCGGACGGGTTAACATCACATGAACAATTATACCATGTATACCTAGAATAGATATAAACATTAGATATCGCATTGCATGTAAATAATTCGTGTAAACCCGTGTGTTGTTGCACTCTTCTCTCCTATTAGATAAAGGCATAAGTGTGTCTCCCTCACTCAACACATTTATAGTGACCGCTGAGAGTGGTTGTGACAATATTTTAAACATGTTATGGGGAACGGGTAGTTGCCCCCATGATTGTGGGTCCGATGTATCAGTGCAGGAGTGAGTGTTGAAATGAAAGATGAGAGACTGGCCAGTATTTATTTGGAGGTTAAATATACACAGGAGGAGCGCCTGAAGGCGGCATGCTCCCCCGTCCGAGGCTCGTGACACAAGTGACAAGTGGAAGGACGTGGGATTGTAGCTGTTCGCGGTAACTGGTAGCGGCCAGCTGGAAGTGCATAAATACATATCTGCGCTGTCCAGATGGCGCTACAATGTTAAAGAAGTAGTCTTTGGTAAAAACTGAGCATAGATGTATTTGAGTGTATGTTTGAGTCCATATGACATGTAGTAACAATGCATTTACCATTTTACTGTGAAATATAACTGAAGATATGAAGAGAGATGTTTACAGTATAATGTTTGCCAGGTAACTCATGTTTTTGGCCACTTGATCCACTTGAACTAAATACGCATTTAGCCACTCATGCGATATCTTATGTTTATATCTATGATACCTACATATTTCATCGAAATTTATTGAAGTAATATAAATATAATACTTACAGTAGGGCCTCAATAATCTTACCGCATTAATATTTTTTTTATCGAAATATTGCAAATTCGTATTTATTTAATTTCTTTAAAAACAATAGTTTATGTTATAAATATTTGTATCCCGATCTCATGGGGTAAATAAAGGGTTAATAAGTGTGAGTCGTGCTAGAACTTATAGTATTGGTGTGTATATAAATAGATTGATTGTATTGGTGTACGCATTATAGTTTGGCAATACTAGAGTTGTCACTCCAATCTGGATTTTTTTTATTATAGACGAGTTTCAAGCTATCGGAAGATTTTGATTATGAAGATAAGATAAAAGATGATTATATAAAAATTGAAGATGAATTAGAGTCTAAGGATTCAGATAATAAAATATAAATTAAGATTATATTGGCAGTAAAAATATTAAATGATATGGAAAATAATATAAATTAATCTATTGCAATGAGTTTATACAATATATAAAGATGCCAATAATACTTATTAAGACGCCAATACAAACAGGCACCAGCAGTCTTCGTGTGTGTATGTTTTACTACCGCCTCGCCGTCTCGCTAATTCAAATTCTATTGCGTGTACACAACGTTTACATGTAATTACGTTTGCCGGAATATCGCATGCCGCTTCTATAGATAAAAGTTCATTGATCTATTGATAACAAAGTCTCGGGTGGTAAAGATAATGATTTTTGTGACAATTGGCGATCATATGGATGATTATGATTCTAACACTCGGGAAAAATACAATTTAGCTTTGATTATAAGCAGAAGCTTTAATTATAAGCAGAATAACATATCACATGAGGAAACACACCGGAGAAAAATACCATACAATTGATTGATAAATAAATTAAGACACATTTAAATCGTATTAATGAATTCACAAAATAACATGTTCTGCTGAATAATATAAATATTATTTTTATTAACTTTTAGGGGCGGATGACCCTGGGAGTGTGTGGTCCAAGATCGATGCAGGAGTTTTGAAATGATAGAGGGTGTACTGGCCAGTTGTTTGTTTAAAGTGAAGAATACATTTACGAGGCGTTAACGGGGTAATTTCCTAAAATCCCCTTTACGGCAATATGGCAAGGTTATACTTAAAAACCAAATACAGTCGTACATCGACTCTCGTAAACTCGAATCAAATTTTCCCATACAAACTACCATTAATCCTTTCCAGCCCTTCAAAAAGTCCTAACAAAAAAAAATACTTTTCTTAAAGTGCCACGTGTTTTTGAATAAAAAAATGTATTTATAAATGACAAAATATTTATTGCACAAAACCAACACGAGAATATACAGAAATAAATTAAATTTATAGTGTTAATGTCGTTTGTTTCTTCCTCATTTTTCACAATGCTTCGGAAATGAGTTGGGCAAGTGTCATTAAATAGCTCAGTTGCATCTTTTTCTGGGTGTTTCATTTTTACAAACTGTGAAACTCTCTCCCACGTTCCTAAGATCTCGTTTATTTCATTCGTATCATATTATCAGCTCCTGTCTGTGTTCATCGACGAGCTTGTTCACGTCTCTCACATCGACCTCCGGACTCATGGATTTTCCCAGAGACACAATATTTTCCTCTACTGACATATCGGATTCCAATTCTTCGTAAATACTTAAGGCTTCCATGAAGAGATCAATAGTTTTTTAATTTAAAGTGATCCTTCCAAAATTCTCGAAGGGTGATGTTTGTGTTCTCCTTCATTTCAAAGCAGCGTTGAAACAGATACTTTGTGTATATAAACTTGAACTCGTCGAGAATGTTATCTTGGAGGTTTGGTGGATGAGCAGGAGCATTGTCCAGGACGAGAAGGGCTTGCACGAGTAGGCAGGTTCATAAGCTACCGCCGACCCGCTGAGCCGATTGCTTGTAAAATCGCTCGCCTGCAGGCACTAGTATATTTCAAAGTACCGCTGTATATTTAAATCTAACTGGAATCAGCAAATCTGAAAAATACAACACAATTCATATAATACGTAAATGTGTACATATTACTTTTAGTTGAATATAAAAAAAATCACCTCTGAGCCTTCATTTCAGATAAGGTAACTATCTCCATTATTTTAATTTGAAGAGCTGACCTGGCTATGGGGTTTAACTTTTTCATCTTAATTTTTATTAGGTTCAGAAAAGTTGTGATCTCATCTTCGTCATCTCGAGATTTGCTAGATTGATTATCAAACAGCTTTCTCAACATCTCCATACGCTCCTCTTCCATCTCCATCTTCTTTCTCTCTAAAAGTACAAAGATAAATATGTGTTCTATTAAATTAAGGAAATATATTAATTAGTACTTCTTGAATTTTGCGGAGAGATCACATGAGGACTCAGCGCCACCTCCCACTCATTTGGGGGAGCTGGTGCCTCGATGTCTACTGGTTCGGACAACTCTGGTTGCGGTTGTGATTCCACCTGTGTCGCTGTGTCTGGTTCTGACATCGTCTCTGTACTCGGACTGAACACAGATGTGTCCGAACTGTAAAAAGGTCTCCGTTTGCTGGAAACACAATCCAGGAAAGACAACAGGCCAGAACGTCTTCTCACATTCTCACCCGGAGGGCCAGCAGAGGGTTTCCTCTTTTTGCGTATGTAATAATCTCGTATGGTGGTCCAGTGCTTTTGACACTCTACAGCTGAAATATGTTAAAATTTAATCGATATATCGGTGACAAACTGACGACAGATAAAGATACTCATATATTATACCTGACCTCCCCAAGTCCTCTCCGATGATCACCCCAAGCTTGTTTTTTTCCTGCGTGTTTTTATAATCCGCAAGTTTTATGTTATATAGCAATTGATGGTTTTTGACAAAATCAATAAGAATTTCCTCTTCTGTAACGGTCCAAGGAGAAGTCAGCTGACATGCGATATTTGTGAGATTGTTGAATGCCATGTTACCTAGATTAAGAAACGAGATAAGAAACTGAACCGAGACAAAAATAATTATGAGAAAGTTAATTATTATTTTTTTCTGGGTCGATTGTTGGTACCTTTTTACTATTTGGATGCTCGCGCTGCCACGACTCGACGAATACTGAACACAATAATAATATATTCTTGTTTATTTACATTGACCGTGATTCTCGTTCGTGCGAGTACTTTAATTTGGTTGTACGTGTGCGGACGGGTTAACATCACATGAACAATTATACCATGTATACCTAGAATAGATATAAACATTAGATATCGCATTGCATGTAAATAATTCGTGTAAACCCGTGTGTTGTTGCACTCTTCTCTCCTATTAGATAAAGGCATAAGTGTGTCTCCCTCACTCAACACATTTATAGTGACCGCTGAGAGTGGTTGTGACAATATTTTAAACATGTTATGGGGAACGGGTAGTTGCCCCCATGATTGTGGGTCCGATGTATCAGTGCAGGAGTGAGTGTTGAAATGAAAGATGAGAGACTGGCCAGTATTTATTTGGAGGTTAAATATACACAGGAGGAGCGCCTGAAGGCGGCATGCTCCCCCGTCCGAGGCTCGTGACACAAGTGACAAGTGGAAGGACGTGGGATTGTAGCTGTTCGCGGTAACTGGTAGCGGCCAGCTGGAAGTGCATAAATACATATCTGCGCTGTCCAGATGGCGCTACAATGTTAAAGAAGTAGTCTTTGGTAAAAACTGAGCATAGATGTATTTGAGTGTATGTTTGAGTCCATATGACATGTAGTAACAATGCATTTACCCATTTACTGTGAAATATAACTGAAGATATGAAGAGAGATGTTTACAGTATAATGTTTGCCAGGTAACTCATGTTTTTGGCCACTTGATCCACTTGAACTAAACACGAATTTAGCCACTCATGCGATATCTTATGTTTATATCTATGATACCTACATATTTCATCGAAATTTATTGAAATAATATAAATATAATACTTACAGTAGGGCCTCAATAATCTTACCGCATTAATATTTTTTTTATCGAAATATTGCAAATTCGTATTTATTTAATTTCTTTAAAAACAATAGTTTATGTTATAAATATTTGTATCCCGATCTCATGGGGTAAATAAAGGGTTAATAAGTGTGAGTCGTACTAGAACTTATAGTATTGGTGTGTATATAAATAGATTGATTGTATTGGTGTACGCATTATAGTTTGGCAATACTAGAGTTGTCACTCCAATCTGGATTTTTTTTATTATAGACGAGTTTCAAGCTATCGGAAGATTTTGATTATGAAGATAAGATAAAAGATGATTATATAAAAATTGAAGATGAATTAGAGTCTAAGGATTCAGATAATAAAATATAAATTAAGATTATATTGGCAGTAAAAATATTAAATGATATGGAAAATAATATAAATTAATCTATTGCAATGAGTTTATACAATATATAAAGATGCCAATAATACTTATTAAGACGCCAATACAAACAGGCACCAGCAGTCTTCGTGTGTGTATGTTTTACTACCGCCTCGCCGTCTCGCTAATTCAAATTCTATTGCGTGTACACAACGTTTACATGTAATTACGTTTGCCGGAATATCGCATGCCGCTTCTATAGATAAAAGTTCATTGATCTATTGATAACAAAGTCTCGGGTGGTAAAGATAATGATTTTTGTGACAATTGGCGATCATATGGATGATTATGATTCTAACACTCGGGAAAAATACAATTTAGCTTTGATTATAAGCAGAAGCTTTAATTATAAGCAGAATAACATATCACATGAGGAAACACACCGGAGAAAAATACCATACAATTGATTGATAAATAAATTAAGACACATTTAAATCGTATTAATGAATTCACAAAATAACATGTTCTGCTGAATAATATAAATATTATTTTTATTAACTTTTAGGGGCGGATGACCCTGGGAGTGTGTGGTCCAAGATCGATGCAGGAGTTTTGAAATGATAGAGGGTGTACTGGCCAGTTGTTTGTTTAAAGTGAAGAATACATTTACGAGGCGTTAACGGGGTAATTTCCTAAAATCCCCTTTACGGCAATATGGCAAGGTTATACTTAAAAACCAAATACAGTCGTACATCGACTCTCGTAAACTCGAATCAAATTTTCCCATACAAACTACCATTAATCCTTTCCAGCCCTTCAAAAAGTCCTAACAAAAAAAAATACTTTTCTTAAAGTGCCACGTGTTTTTGAATAAAAAAATGTATTTATAAATGACAAAATATTTATTGCACAAAACCAACACGAGAATATACAGAAATAAATTAAATTTATAGTGTTAATGTCGTTTGTTTCTTCCTCATTTTTCACAATGCTTCGGAAATGAGTTGGGCAAGTGTCATTAAATAGCTCAGTTGCATCTTTTTCTGGGTGTTTCATTTTTACAAACTGTGAAACTCTCTCCCACGTTCCTAAGATCTCGTTTATTTCATTCGTATCATATTATCAGCTCCTGTCTGTGTTCATCGACGAGCTTGTTCACGTCTCTCACATCGACCTCCGGACTCATGGATTTTCCCAGAGACACAATATTTTCCTCTACTGACATATCGGATTCCAATTCTTCGTAAATACTTAAGGCTTCCATGAAGAGATCAATAGTTTTTTAATTTAAAGTGATCCTTCCAAAATTCTCGAAGGGTGATGTTTGTGTTCTCCTTCATTTCAAAGCAGCGTTGAAACAGATACTTTGTGTATATAAACTTGAACTCGTCGAGAATGTTATCTTGGAGGTTTGGTGGATGAGCAGGAGCATTGTCCAGGACGAGAAGGGCTTGCACGAGTAGGCAGGTTCATAAGCTACCGCCGACCCGCTGAGCCGATTGCTTGTAAAATCGCTCGCCTGCAGGCACTAGTATATTTCAAAGTACCGCTGTATATTTAAATCTAACTGGAATCAGCAAATCTGAAAAATACAACACAATTCATATAATACGTAAATGTGTACATATTACTTTTAGTTGAATATAAAAAAAATCACCTCTGAGCCTTCATTTCAGATAAGGTAACTATCTCCATTATTTTAATTTGAAGAGCTGACCTGGCTATGGGGTTTAACTTTTTCATCTTAATTTTTATTAGGTTCAGAAAAGTTGTGATCTCATCTTCGTCATCTCGAGATTTGCTAGATTGATTATCAAACAGCTTTCTCAACATCTCCATACGCTCCTCTTCCATCTCCATCTTCTTTCTCTCTAAAAGTACAAAGATAAATATGTGTTCTATTAAATTAAGGAAATATATTAATTAGTACTTCTTGAATTTTGCGGAGAGATCACATGAGGACTCAGCGCCACCTCCCACTCATTTGGGGGAGCTGGTGCCTCGATGTCTACTGGTTCGGACAACTCTGGTTGCGGTTGTGATTCCACCTGTGTCGCTGTGTCTGGTTCTGACATCGTCTCTGTACTCGGACTGAACACAGATGTGTCCGAACTGTAAAAAGGTCTCCGTTTGCTGGAAACACAATCCAGGAAAGACAACAGGCCAGAACGTCTTCTCACATTCTCACCCGGAGGGCCAGCAGAGGGTTTCCTCTTTTTGCGTATGTAATAATCTCGTATGGTGGTCCAGTGCTTTTGACACTCTACAGCTGAAATATGTTAAAATTTAATCGATATATCGGTGACAAACTGACGACAGATAAAGATACTCATATATTATACCTGACCTCCCCAAGTCCTCTCCGATGATCACCCAAAGCTTGTTTTTTTCCTGCGTGTTTTTATAATCCGCAAGTTTTATGTTATATAGCAATTGATGGTTTTTGACAAAATCAATAAGAATTTCCTCTTCTGTAACGGTCCAAGGAGAAGTCAGCTGACATGCGATATTTGTGAGATTGTTGAATGCCATGTTACCTAGATTAAGAAACGAGATAAGAAACTGAACCGAGACAAAAATGAAAGAACGATTGACGATGAAGATCGGGACTCGCCCATTTTGTTAATTTATTTATTTTACACCCCGAGGAGCTTTTCTTTTAGAGGATTTTTTATACACAACAACGTGTTAATTCACGGTGATCTTAACTATTATTTGTTACACAGGTCACCGACTTAATAATCAGTCTTTACCTTACAATACAGGAAATCAGAGTAAACCTGGATCAAGACGATCGATCGGGATTTTATTAATATTATTCCCGATCTTCCAGTCGTAATTACCCATCAAATCATTTTTTTTTTTTACTTGAGTAGGATTTGAACCCATGAGCACAGTATTTATAGTCACGCGTCTTATCCCCTGAGCTATTACGCTGATGGTGTTGTTTATTATCGTACAGTAGCGCCGTCTAGCGACCCGTACAAGGCAACTCCGCCGCCATTTTGTCTTGTACGTTGACTGTACGCCAAAGTCAACGTACAAAACTAGGCAATATTCTTCAATGCATACATTTATGCAGTTGTTCAGCCGTCGCTACAAACTGTTTAAACGAGTATTGGAATCATAAAAACCTTGTTTCTTATTTATATTCAGATCTCCATTCGACTCTCGTTTAATATATTTAGTATCAACACAGTTATCCTCATCATCCGAAACGTGTTCTTCTAATTTAATATAGTCCTCGTTTATTTTATTATCAACATCATCCGAATCTTTCGCCTCTAGTTTAATATCTTCGATCTCGATAAATTCCATTCTTCCTCAATAATTGTGTTGACGCTACTGTCAGATTGTAAAGTGACAGCGCAAGTGTTGCCATACTTTGAAATAAATTTATCTTATTTATTTATCGTAAAAAATTGTAGTTGTTTAATTTTTATCTTCATATATTTAACAATTTTATAGCCACATGGGCGCAAAAAAGGGGGAAAGGGGAAAAATAACCTTCCACGGGATTTTTTGTGTTATTATTTATTCATCAAACGTCAAAAATGTCTTATTATTCATGAATTGGTTTTTCTGCAGTGTGTTTCTTCATGTGTTTAATTAAATATTTTTTCCTTGTGCTCTTATAATCACAGTGATCACAAATGAACGGTTTTTCTCCAGTGTGTGTTCTCATGTGATTAATTAGTTGGGATTTCAGTCTGCCTTTATAATCACACAGATCGCAGCTGAATGCTTTAATAGCGGCATGAATTAATTTGTGTGAATTTAATTGGGAGAGACTGCCATTTCGATAATCACACCGATCACAGCTGTATTGTTTTTCACCTGTGTGTATCCTCTTGTGACGAGTTAGCATGGTTTTCTCTCTGGATTTATAATCACACTGATCACACGAATAAGGTTTTTCTCCGGTGTGTCTCCTTATGTGATATATTAGTCTTCTTTTATCTATACACCTATATTCACACAGATCACAGCTAAATGGTTTGAATCCAGTGTGTGTATATAAGTGTGACTTTAATAGTGTTTGATAAGCAGTTTGGTAATCACACTTGTCACACATATAAGTTTTTTCTACATTGTGTTTCTTATTATGAGATAATAGGTTGCTTTTATGTGAGCACTTATGATCGCACTGATCACAGCTGAATTTTTTTATTTGTTTTTCTCCGGTGTGTCTCTTTAAGTGATGTGTTAAGGTGCCTTTCTCTCTACACTTATAATTACATTGATTGCAGCTGAATGGTTTTTCATCAGTGTGTATCTTTATGTGACATTTTAGATTTCTTTTGTGGGTGAACTTTTGACCGCATACATCACAGCTGAATGGCTTGATTCCAGCATGTTTATCTTTGTGTGACTTTAAATGGCCACGATAAGCGGTTCGGAAATCACACTGATCGCACGAAAAGCAATTTTCTCCGGTGTGTCTTCTCATGTGATATTTTAGGGTGCTTTTTAGTTTGCTCTTATAATTGCACAGAGTACAACTGAATGGTTTTTCATCACTGTGTGTCCTAAGATGATTAGTTAGGTTGCTTCTCTGTGTGCTCTTAAAATCACATTGATTACAGTTAAATGTGACATTATCAGATGTGTCATTGCCAATGTGTGTCCTATTGTGTTGAATTAATTCAAGTTTCCCTCTACACTTAAAATCACAATAATCACAACTGAACGGTACGTAAATAATGTGTGTCCTTTTATGACGAGTTAGGCTCTTTTCATCCGTGCACTTATAATCACACTGATTACAACTAATTAGTTTTGCATCATATGCATGTGTCAATAAGTGTTCAACTAATTCATTTTTATCCATAAGCTTATAATCATTGGTAATAAATGTATTCTTTTGCAAACAATTAACTACAGTTTTAGAATTACTATTATCCTTCTTTTCACCATTTGGTACGATTTTGTTTGAGTTGTTCTTATCATCGTCTGAATCTTTAATCTTAATATAGTCCTCGTTTACATTATTATATTCATCATGCGAATCATTCGCTTCTAGTTTAATATCTTCAAACTCAATGTATTCTTCAATCATATTATTATCTTCATCATCCAAATACTCCTCCGTTTCTAGTTTAATATCTTCAATTACATTATCATCTTCATCATCCAAATACTCCGCTTCAATGTATTCTTCAATCATATTATCATCTTCATCGTCCAAATACTCCTCTGTTTCTAGTTTAATATCTTTAATTACATTATCCTCTTCATCATCCAAGTACTCTTCAATCATATTATCATTTTCATCGTCCAAATACTCCGTTTCTAGTTTAATATCTTCAATTACATCATCCGATTCTTTCGTCTCTAGTTTAATATCTTTGTTCTTAATAAAATCCATTCCTCCTAAATAATTGCATTCACGCTACAGAAACTGTCAGATTATCTCAAATGTTGCCATACTTTGAAATACATTTTTCTTATTTATGGATAGAAGATGGCGTCGAAAAATATTGTATTTTGCTTTAGTTTTGAGCTTAAATAATGTTGAAATATTTTATCATCATATATTTAACAATGGTATAGCCAGCGTTTTGCATATTTTGTCAGTAACAAAAACAATATGATTTTCATAATTGAATTATGTGATAAAAATTAATGAAGAAATCCATAACGACTGCTATATTGATTGTTAATGTTTTATTTTACTTAACTTAGGTTAATGCATAATGAAAACATCATTGAATTTTGAAATCAAAACATTATATTAATTAGTTTACAACAGTTTGGTAATAATGTCTATTGATTTGTTTTCTCTAAATAATATTAAAGTATCTCGACCGATCTTTTTCATTCATGAATTGGATTTTCTATACCGTGTGTCGCCATGTGTTTAATTAAATACTTTTTCCTTCTGCTCTTATAATCGCATTGATCACAATTGAATGGTTTTTCTCCCGTGTGTATCATCATGTGATAAGTTAGGTGGGATTTCTGTCTGCATTTATAATCGCATTGATCACAGCTGTATGGTTTAATACCAGTATGAATTAATTTGTGTGAATTTAAATGGAAGAGACTGCCATTTCGATAATCACACTGATCACAGCTGTATTGTTGTTCTTCTGTGTGTGTCCTCATGTGAACAGTTAGGTCACCTTTCCTTCTACTCTTATAATCGCACCGATCGCATGAATAAGTTTTATCTCCGGTGTGTGTCTTTATGTGATCAGTTAGCATGCTTTTCTGTGTGCATTTATAATCGCAATGATCGCAATTGTATTGTTTTTCTCCGGTGTGTGTCTTTAAGTGAGATGTTAAGCTGCCTTTGTATTTGCTCTTATAATTACATTGATCGCAGCTGAATGGTTTTTCATCAGTGTGTGTCTTTAAGTGAGATTTTAGATTTCTTTTGTATGTGAACTTATGATCGCATACATCACAGCTGAATGGCTTGATTCCAGCATGTGTAAATTTGTGTGACTTTAATTGATCAGGATAAGCGGTTCTGAAATCACACTGATCGCACGAATAGCAATTTTCTCCGGTGTGTCTTCTCATGTGATATTTTAGGGTACTTTTCTGTTTGCTCTTATAATCGCACATATCACAACTGAATGGTTTTTCATCACTGTGTGTCCTCAGATGATTAGTAAGGTTGCTTTTCTGTGTGCTCTTAAAATCACATTGATCACAGTTAAATGTTTCAATACCGGTGTGTGTCCTTATGTGATGATTTATTTCACGTTTCCCTCTACATTTAAAATCACAATAATCACAACTGAACGGTGTGAAAATAATGTGTTTCCTCATGTGACGAGTTAGGCTCTTTTCATCTGTGCATTTATAATCACACTGATTGCAATTAATTTGTTTTTCTTCATGTGTATGTGTCATTGAGTGATTATTTGTTTTATTTTTATAATCGATGTCTGTAGTAATAAATGTATGCTTTTGTAAACCTTGAGTTTTGGAATCACAATCATCGTCCTTTTCACCAATCGGTATGAGTTTGATTGAGTTCTTATCATCATTATATTCATCGTCTGAATTTTTAATGTCATAGTCCTCGTTTCTATTCTTAACTTCATCATCCGAATATTCCACTTCTACTTTAATGTGTTTAAACTCAATGTTTTCTTCAATTACATTATTATCAGCATCATCTGAATCTTCCGGCTCTA
The DNA here is from genome assembly GCA_022606485.1 of Agraylea sexmaculata. NCBI lineage: Eukaryota > Metazoa > Arthropoda > Insecta > Trichoptera > Hydroptilidae > Agraylea > Agraylea sexmaculata. The sequence continues at coordinate 28,386 of JAGTTH010003177.1, forward strand.
GTTTAATATCTTGAGTCTCAATAAAGTCCATTGCTCCTCGTAATCAACTGTCAGATTGTAGTGAAAGCTTTAAATGTTGCCACAATAATGATTTATTTAGACAGAAACTAGATTTTCATCGAATGGCAACAAAATAAATCTATTATTCAAGGTGATTTTCTTATTTATTTTATTTCACATGGAAAGAAAAGCTTGTTAATTAATCATTTATATATTTAAATAAACATCAAATGACAACACTGAGAGAAACAGGGATGCAAATTAATATTAAAATACATTTGGAAAGCATTTGTATGACAAAGATTAGTATCTGTAGATTATGATAAATCAATTCTAATTGCGGATATAAAACTGCACAAATTACTTAGAATATCAATAAAACACACAAAATTATTTTACTAAAGTTTATTTTAAATATTTATTAGTTTTATCATTGGATCTTTGGTTTGTTTCAGTTAGGGTACAACAATTTATTATATTTCACATTCATACACACACATATATTTGTTAATAATATAATTATTAAATTGAAAACATAGTATATATATTATAATACTGAAAACTGAAGCATAAAAACTCGATCGACTTCGTTGTTGTCGCCTCATTCGATATAAATAACAAACAAACGTTTATTGTCATCCCCGACATAATAAGAATAATTATACATATAATAAAAAAAAACAGCAATATTTCAGTTTACAGTTGGATCATAATTGACTGAAAAGTTTCACCGTACAAAATAATCCACCGCTCGTCTGGTTTTAAATAGTATATTGAATATTCCCAAAAAATAAATGTTCCATTTGAAAAATAATAATATTGCCGTCGTCGCGGCGAGCTTTAAATACTAACGGCTAATGTGCCCACGAGTGCATTTTGCGGTCGACGCAAGTGCATTCTAACGTCGACGAGGCGGAGCTTGCGTACAAATCAACGCTGACAGTCAAAAATAGACGCGGGGAGGGAAAGAAGTCTCAAACGAAAAACGTGCACAACCTACAAAAGGCACTAGGGTATGAAGATTAAACTGAAATTAAAGGATTCGTTGAGATTCGACCGCCGCTCCGTCTCCATGCATGCGGATCCAATTCGGTGATTCCCAACGGCCGATATGCCGGAAAATTAAATAAATATTATATTGGTCATATCGGCAGTCGGATCGAAATAAATTCAATCACAGACACTCGAATTGCAACTATCCAATATATTAGCAGGACATACAACTGTATGTATAAATATGATAATAAGATGTCGGACCGAGCAACAATAATTGTCTCACTCAAGGTAGTCGTCATCTTGATATTTATACATGCAGTTGTATGGCCTGCTAATATATCGGTAGTATGGAATTATCCCACACATCCCGGACAAGATCCGATACATTACAATAAATAACTTCCCTACACACATATAAGCTGATAATATTTTGTGCAACAAATAAGTAACGCAGCGAGATTCTCCTCTTCTTCTTCTTCTTCTCCGATTAAATATAAGACATCAAATAGCGAAGACAGGCGGGTGAAGGGGAAGGGATTTGATCTACTGTTATATTTGGAAGGAACCACCAAGTCACATTTATCATTACGGACACACTTAATATTCTTGTTTACTATCGGAAAAAGTTCTGCTGCTGGTGATGATGATTGGGACGGGTCATCCTCTGTCTTCCGTGCGTTCCCATTACTGAAACATACAAAAGACGTAATGAAATACAAGTACAATCGGCAATTGACTAATCTATTCGCTAGAAATAAGTTGCATAGAAATATAAGCCTAATTAATCGGCATACGCAATAAGTGCTAAAACAGCATAAGATACAGGCTCGCTTCAAATCAGAAAATGTTATGTTCGACGATAATTTGAAGGGAAGCTGTACGTACGAAAAAAATTAAAAAATTTATACCAAGCATATAAAATACACGCCGTAAGTGATTAAAAATCCATAATTAGTACACGCAATAAGTGTTAAAGTTGCTCGAAAGGTTGTTATTGGTGAATGAAAAGCAGCATAGAAATTACAGTACGCTCTGGACAACGGGACACTACAAAACTCTCGGGACCGTAAGCTAAGTCTCGAGAATGGGAGGCTAAGATTGTAACTAACGTGGAGGTGCCGAACCGAGTAACGGTGGTGCAGCCGCTGCTGCTCTCCTCAGCCACGGAAACTGCAAACAGATCACAATTATAATATTAAATACACAACATTTAGACACACATGCACGACGGAGTACTCCAAGCTGGACAAACCTGTCTGAAGATCATCTCCTGCGATTGCGACTGGAGGGCCGTTGCCTGCATCAAGCTGAGGTTGGTAGCAGCGCCCAGGCTCGTGTTGCCCGACAGGTGCGGCACCGGCGGCTCGAAGCGAGGATTCCTCCGTTGGGGCGGGTTGAAGCCGGCCCTCACATGATACGGAGACGACAGGAATCCGGACGATGTCGGAAACGGTAGAAGCGGTGGAGATTGCATACTAAAATAAAATACATTAAATCAAAGGATTCTGTTAAATTATTTATCATTATTACTTTTGAGATTGAGAGCGCTGCAAAACATGAGCTGGCTTATCATTCTTCTGATTCCAATTAAATGCTGGTCCCGGAGACATACCCTGGAATATAATAAATTAATAACTTCTTCACTAAATATATATATATATATATATATAATAACCTGGAGAGGAGAATTGGGAACTTCAAAGCTCGTTGATCTGTCGATGCAGCCCGAAGCTGCAATATCCCTGTAACTGTACTTTTTAAATGTATTTCGTGGTGGAAATCTCGGCGTGGTCTGATATGTCTTAAAATCTTTTATAGGATACTGCCTGTTCCATGCGAATCTGTTATCTGGACTTCCGAGAATACTGTCTTTAAGAATGTCTTTAGGAGCCTCCAGCTTGGGAGTCAACGCCTTCTTTTCTGGCTCTTTCTTCTCTGGTATTGTTTTCTCAACGTTGACATTCTTAGCGAACTGGAAATTCTGCAGTTTTGCATTGGGATTGTTGTATTTTATAACGTCACCCTGGGGAGTGATCACCCTAACCGGTTGGTTCTGGACTCCGGTCGGTTGAGGGCCTTCCTTGATGGATTCATTTGCAGGTCTCAAGCCTTTCCCCTGTGCGATTCTCTCTTGAGTGATTCTACGTATGCTTTCTTGAATCTGCTTTTTAGCCTCGGCTTCCTGTTCGTTCTTTTGGGCGAGCGCATCGTTTGGAGACTTAATAGCGACGGACTTCGGAGACTCGAACTTGGTGCCCTCATCCCTTGGATTCTGATAAGTATTATCAGCAGGAGTACATTCGGTAATGCCGCATTGCTGGTAATAATTAGAAAACGGTACATTCTGCTGCAGGTAAAACAACTCCTGCAGACTGTATTGGTTTTCAATCAGTGGTGTGTTACGGAGAGAAGTCGGAGCAGACGGCTGTTGTTGGTTCATCTTTGGCGACTTGACCTGCGGTGGATTGAAAGATTTATCAGGACTCATTACTTGTGCCTGAGGCTCGAAACCCGGAGGCGGCATGGTAAAGTGAGTCAGCTGTGGCGGTGGAAAAGCTTGATAAAGTGGATATTGTGGCTGAGCGGCAGAAATGTGCGGAACGGACAACGGCTGATTGTAAATATACTGAGTATGCTGCTGCGGAATCAAATTAGCCGGATGCTGATAGAAAACTTGAGGAATAGCCATGGAAGGATCTCCGTGAACTTGAACGTATGGACCTGAACAAAATAATAAAAAAAATCAATATTCTATCTAACACTAAATCAATTCAAATCCTACTTGGAGTGTTCGACGGGTTGACAATCCTAGGTATCGCTTCCTCAGCTTGTTGTTGTTGCTGCTGCTGCTGCTGCTGTTGATTGAATACTGCCATTTGAGGCCAGCAGTTCCAAGTCGGTACTTGATAAGCCAAATGAGCTGCTCGTGCATCGAGAGCGCTCTGTGTCGGGTATGATAAATATGCCGAGACATCATGCTCGGGAAGCTTCACTAACATCTGATTATCCGGAGTCGACATTATTTGATATTGAGTATGAATTTCTCCATCCTTCAATATAAAAACCAAATCAATTGTTATACATACAATTTTATATACAATATTAAATACCGGTAGTCTGTAAGTTTGAGGATAAATCACTTGTCCTTGAATCTGCGATGGCGGCGGGAAACCTATTCCGGCATCTTGAGGCATACCATACATCATTTGAGTGTGTGTTAACCCAGCGGCCGAAGATTGATCAAACTGCATGTTCGGATCAGGCATAAGATACGAATCAGCCTACAAATAATCAGATTGAATAAAAATAATCTAATTATTTATAATGGTGCATACCTCTTGATTTTGATTTTCGAATTGTTGGCAACACTGCAGAGGCGGAGCCATGTTCCTGTAGAATCTGGCGTCTTCGTTAGGATACATGGACTGGAATACTTCATGTCGCTGAATATTGGCACACTCGTTGCAAGTATTCTTATTAATAATTGAAGATTGCTGATCGTACGGCACGTTTACGACGCTTTTAATTTCACACACTTCACGCTTTTCATCTTTGGATATTTTAGTTGAATATTTATCTGTGAACGGAAGTTCTTCTCTATTGGCCGGTTTTTCATCTCTGCAGCATCGGCAGTGAGAATGAGAAGAACCGTCGGACACCGACAGATTATCCTCCATAATCGGATCGCATTGCTCTTTAAACAAAAATAATATTATATAATTTATAAAACAATAATTTTAAAATGCACAATACCTGATTTTGGCGATTTGATCAGAGAATATTCCCGACTGTCCGCTTGAAGATTCTTGTCACTGTGAATTTAAATATGTGATTATTTCGGCTTTGATTGATTTTTAATAAATAACTCACATTGGACTGAGATGATCGGTGTCAATTCCGGGACTGAGCATGTCTTGTTGCTTCTCCAGTCGGCTGCGGCGATTATCCTGTTTCTGACTCTCGACGCTCAACGATATAGCCTCGTTAACCTGTTTATTATCCAACAAAGCCGAGTGCGGAGGTCTTTCAGGATCGAAATGATAAACGCTTCCATCACTATTGGTCAAAGCTTGACCGGTCTGCGATGAAATATTAATTAGTAATTGCGACGAATGTGATATTTATAAATTAGTACCTGTGGATGGATGATGACGGCTCCGACGGGAACACTCGACATATCCGTGACGACCCACAACACATTAGACTTGGTCGTATTATTAGCGTCAACAGGAGTGGGCGTGGCAGTAGGAGACGGAGTGACGGACTCTGTCTGACCACTGTGAGGTTTATACCCTGAACTTCTCGGAGACAACCAATTACTCCTGGCTGCTTCACCTTCAATATCTATATCTTATATAATAAATCCTTAATTTAATTTAAAAAAAAATAAACTACCTTTTCTACTGAGGATTGTGAGAGGAGGAGCACTGTGTGTTGAAGAGATAGAATCCTCCCTCTTAATCCCGGGACCTGCTTGGATGGAATCCTGACGATCGCCATAACCTCCGAACGAATGTGCTTTTAAAACCGGAGCACGAGTTCCATTTAAATTATCTTGTTGCTCCAGAGATAGACCCTAAAATACAATAATACATAAAAAAAAATATAAATAAACTAATACTGAATAAAATCATACTTTAAAAAGTCGCTGCTGCTTTTGATCAGGTCTAGCGATTAACAGCTTCGGCTTAGACTCGGACTGCATGTTGTCTTCATCCTTTTCTTTCCACTCCCAATTATAATCATTATCATTCTGCCGATAAAACAACAAATTAATTTAAAAAATATAGTATATATATAATTTTATTACCATTCCGGATGAGCTGAAAATTCTACGACGGGCCTTTTCATACTCTTCTTCCCGCTGCTCGAAGCTCTTTGACCGATTTTGTTGAGAGAGTCGATTTATAATAGGCAAACCATCATCGTCCAGAGAATGAGTATCTCGTTTTAAGATGGACCTTGAATTATAATATATATTAATATAAAATACGTCTCTAATTATACAAAAGTTATGAATTACTTAGCGGGTGGAGGTTCTTGGACGTACGGAGTCGGACTTGCAGTGAATGTTTCAGTGCACCATTGACTGAACGGACACAGAGCCGGAATTTTGCACACAGTGCCGGAATCTGGAATCATTTTTTTAAACATATCTATATGTAGTAAAAAAAATTATATAGTGTTTTAATTACCGCGTGGTGGCTTCATTACGTGTACAAAATGCCTGGCGATCATGTCAATTGAATGCTTCAATCCGAAGGCCTCGGCGCATCGGTGAATCAACAAACGTCCGTAGCTCGTATTTGCTGGGAAACTTTGCTCTCGTCGACTGTAAAAAATATAATATCGTACAAACTGATGATACGTATATTAGTATAAATATTACATTGGATCCCTAACGAGGGCGATCATCTCCCTCTCCAGCTTCAGCAAGATGAGACGATCACGCTGGTTCTTATTGAGGATGTCTTTGATGAAGACATTCACGTCGACGTGATACTTATGAATGACCAAATCGCAGCTGTTGTCTGAAATTGCAAATTAATAATTTTATTCCGTGATCTGTATGTGAGGATATAAACAATCATCACCTCTACTCATGTTACTAGCCAAAGACGACTGACTTCCTTCCAAACTGCCACCCGAAGATTGTTTCTTCCCCAACCGTGAATTTCCAGCTATTGAAAATACATTAATTACTCAGTAATATCCAATAATCTTAATATTCAATTAAATTACCTTGGTTTATCTTCGACACAATGAGAGTGGAACCGGTTTTCTTATTAGTCCATTTTTCAATATTCTCAGTGCATCTATGATTTTAGTTTAAAACAAATATTTTAGTGAATGATTTATTTTCTACTCGGCTCGGTTTCTTAGTTATATGACGTTTAGATCAGTTTCACTTTAAGCAATGTGTTCTGTAGACGCCCCAATTTTATAATGGATAAATATGCGCCACAAGAATGAGCAGAAATTGTGACAATACTTATTGAAAAACACAATAGGTACTTAAAGCGAAACTGATCTAAAATTAATCAATTCAGGGGGGCAAGTGAAGCCCCTGCCCCCTTCTGCGGGTGCCCATAATAATAATAATAATAAATTACCTGCAAGTCTCAATGACATGATCGAAACTTTCATCTTTAGACTTATCATCTTCGCCGTCCGATACGGGACCTTAATAAAAAAATTGTATTTTAATATAATATAATCGGTATTTTGATTAGTAATATGGAAAACTCACTGGATTCTTCACAGCACGTGAAAGATTCCCAACAGCTGATGCCGGAATCTTGTTTAAAACACGGATTCCTGCGGAGAGCTCCGTCTCCGTTTCTCTTATCTTGGAATAATTCCTATTCGTAATGATAAATAATGTATTGGGCGTGATTCATTCATGAATAATTTAAATACATTACCTTGTTTTCATCGTTGCCGTCTACGCTGAGTGTATCCTTCTTTGAATTTGAACAATCTTGAATGATCGCCCCGTCGACTGATTTATCGTTATCTCCGTCACCGGCAGATACCTGCAATATAAATTATAATATAATATTGCACGATTCAATTAACTGCTAATTGATATAAATACTTGAATCTCCACCGGTTGGAATTCGACTTTGCCGGGTGGTTTATGTTTGAAATTCTTCTGCTTTCCCATGGGTGAAGTTTCGTCGCGCTGCTTCGCCAGGTTCATATTGCTGCGCTTGACATTGTTGTTATTATTCTGAGGGATGCACCAATCCAGATCGACATTATTTTTCTTATCCGCTACGACTAGATTCTTCATCTTTACATCGACGACGTTCATGTTCCTGTTGTCGATATCGATTGTGACTGATTTTTTCTTAGCCGGGTAGCCGCTCTTGAACTTTTCTCCGGGACGAGGAGACGGCTGCCTCGGCGGCGAATGAGATTCTTTAATCGCCTGACTTCTCACCAGTTGTTTGGTCTTAAAACTCTAAACACATCAATGAAATATATTCAATAGTTTTCAATTTCAAGGAGAATAATAAAAAATCAATTATATCAAGTAATTCGATATTAAAGGACGTATTCCATATAATATTGTACCAATACTATCAAGCTCTATTTGTATAAGCACCAATACTATCAACTCTGGCAAGTATTTGAATTCTTCAATATCGGAGAATTAAAATATCAAATAATATAAATAACCCGTGCAGTGCTCCATCACTTAAACTTTTTATTGTTTTATTTTTTTCCGTCTTCACTTTGATTAATTACTCATTATCTTTTAAGATTGTAGAGTAAACATTAGTCTTAAGATGGCAGACCATGCAGACGGGTCTGAGTGTTACCCCTTTCAATCTCATGTGCTTGGTCCGCCATCTTGATATTTATCATCCACATCCACTTGTATGACTGTATGACCAATCACGGCTTCTGATAAATTTTGACAGTTTCTTATGTATATAGAGCAAATTTCAAACTAAAGTGTAGATGATAGTAGTTGCCTCTGTCAAACTCATCTGCTTGGTCCGCCATCTTTATATTTATTAAGCACTTGTCCAGCCTTTTAATATAGGCGGTGTGGGTTTAAACCTTTTAAAAATTTGAAAATCTATATGTGTTTTTAATTATTACGTATTTTTTTCTACGAGAAATGAAAGGAACATCTCAATGCATTTTATTTCTAACAGAAAAAAACGCAGGTCGTATTCTAAACAAAGATCGTATTAAGGTTACACTATATTATTATAAGATCATCAAAAGGATTGATGGCATGTACTTTTGTCTATTTTTTTAAATTTATCAATCCATGGGGTGTCTGGCCTTCTAATACCGGTGGTGTTGATATATGTTAGTATATTTATATATAAATTTACATACCCTATTCCTGTTAAAAGGTGGAGGACCACCTTCGCTGGATCGTCTACCAGGAACTCCTTTGTCGAGCTCCAAATCATCGTTGTTTGACTTTTGACTATAAATTAAAAATTGTTACATAAAACATTAGAAATACAAACAATAGATATAAACATAAGATATCCCATTGCATATAAATAATCCGTGTAAACCCGTGTATTGTTGCACTCTTCTTAAGACATAAGTGTGTCTCCCTCACTCAACACATTTATAGTGATCACTGGAGTGGCTGTGACAATATTTTAAACATGTTAAAGAAGTAGTGTTTGGTAAAAAGTGAGCCTAGATGTATTTGAGTCCATATGACATGTAGTAACAATGCATTTACCCATTTTACTGTGAAATATAACTGAAGATATGAAGAGACATGTTTACAGTATAATGTTTTTAGCTACTTGAAGTAACCACGCATTTACCCACTCATGCGATATCTTATGTTTATATCTATATCTATGATGAAAAACCAACCTGTCTTTGGAAGACTTTTCGGCAGTTGTTAAATCTTGTTTTTGAGCTTCGAAATCCATGGTGTGATTTTTAAAACATGGCACTGTTGACTACAATTAGGTGTAATTTACAAAATGACTAGTGATGTTGAGACTGCTTCGTTGGAATTTCAGTGAATGGTTTAACACTTCAGTATGAAACCTTGCGGTCGGTTGCTGAACTGCGACATGTCCTGAGGGTCTTGTGGCTTCTCAGGGTTTTACTCTGCGTATTCCACATTGGACGTAATGCGCGTTAAAGATCTGTAAATATAACAATCGAATCGTTAGTTATTGTTAAAAAGTGTGGTGCGGTAAGAGGCACGTTGACGCACGCGGACTTCATTATAAAAACCTAATAAATAGTCAACAATACTCTCATAAATAGAGGCACGTGCAACGCTGTGTGGTAATAAACATCAACATTTACTAAATTTACGAATTAATCGCTTATAAATTCTGCTAGTGCGTAGAGCAAATGTCAAACTAGCCGCAAGCAGCTGTATCCAGAGATGTGCCAGTGTCAAACGATTGATATTTTATTAATCCAGGGGGAGACAAACGGGGCGATGCATGGATCAATCTAGTAAATATTTCATCGGGCTAAAGGTTTCGTTTGTTAGACGTTTGGAAAGCTGCTTCTACCGCCTCGCCGTCTCGCTAATTCATACGCACGACGCACTTTCTCACATATGTATTCCCGCAGTGAACTGAGTTACTCTTACAGCCACAGGACTAGTAAGAGTAATCTAGGAACACAACGGGATCATTCAAATAATCCTTGAACAAACTTGTAACTGTAACACACACCGAGGGTATGTTGTGACCTTGTGACGTTTACCCGCACACTTGAATAATCAATAACAACAAACAAGACACCATAAATCCACACATTGTTATACTGTCATAACAAAATATTATTATATTATTGGCCCTGGTTGCATTATTTTTTATTTGATACTTTTGCCGTCACAAGAAAGCGTTTAAAATATTTGAAGTTCAATTAAAGACATGTTGTATACTTGTAAAGACAACAATAAATGTGAGGCACTAGCTATACTTGTTTGTTAGCCGCTTGGGGCGTTGCTTCTACCGCCTCGCCGCCTCACTAATTCAAATGCTATTGTGTCGGCCTTGTTCGAAAGTATGGCGGAATATTGCAAGTCGCTCTTATGGATAAAAGTTCATCGATGTGTACAATTTCAATATTCATATTACTACCTTACAATCCAGAATAACAGAATAAACTTGGATCAAGATTTTTTTTTTGCTCTAGTGGGATCAACATGGTAAACATTTCAGCGGGCCATGGCTTCAACAGTCTGATACGACCTTGTATTAATCCACTTATCGCAATCATATGGGATCAAATAATGGGGTGAATCGGGACAGGGGGTCGTATTCAATAATATAATAGTGTGTGTACGAATAGACTAGAGCTTTGTAGTATTGGTGTACACGCATCATTCCCAATTAATCAATATAATGGGTTGTACACTATTATTATATTGAATACGGCCCTTTGTCCCCCGATTCACCCCATTATTCGGTAATTTAATAACTAGGGTAATTTTAATTGAAATTTTCAATTTGTTAATATTTTTTTATGTTCTGCCTGTTTTTTTAATAGGACGTTTATCTTTGAGTTTTGATTTCATTTTTGCTTTAAAGAAGTTTTAAAGAAATTTTTTATTTTAAAAATGAAGTACAAAAATGTGGAAATTGTTATGCATTATCAAATTAAATACACCTAAAAATATATTGAAATTATTTAAAATTTTGAAATGCTCTGATTTGTTTTTAATACGAAGATAATAAGTTGTTTGTTTTTTCATTCGAAAGAAGTTTGAATTTTTTTATTAAAATTATTAATAAAATAATATAATGCGGTTTCATATGATGACAACACTCATCACAATATTTAAAAAGCGAGTCTCCTGATAAATACTTTTTTTGAGAATTTTCATTTATTATGCATTATTAAATATCTCTAAAATTATTTTGAAATTAATTTAATAATAATATCATTAAAATACCCGTTTCGAGATTTTAGATATGTATTAATTATGATTAAATATTTAAATTGAATTATTTATACACCTGGCAACACTTGTCTGTCAAGTGTCAAAAAATTGAATTGAATATATAAAATTTTACAGATTACGATTAACTACCTTCTATTGACAGAGACATGAAATGTGTTATAGATAATGGATGAATCTACATTAGTTGCCGGTCAGATAGGAATAATTTACTATTTCGAAAATGTCCCATTTAATAGTTTAAACAATCATTGAAAATGAAAATTTTTTTACTTTTCATACATTTCGAACTATACTGACAGCAAACATATTTCAAACGAAAGTATACGATATCTCGAAGGTATTCGATACATATTAGGGGCTACTTTCGCATATCTTCAATAATCAACAAATTTAAATGCAGTCTCACTACCAAATATTCTATTCCATTTTGAATATATGGCTCAGTTCCATAAAGACTTAAGAGCACACGGAATTTTAATGCTTGTACCCTGATATATTAAGGACTATTTTTCTGTATATAGCGACTCTGTATACGCTGAGGATGGTTGAGGGATTGACCCGTACAGACAGACATACATACAGACATATAACATACACACAGTTAGACAATTATATATATTATAACACATTAACCGCTATAGCGCCATCTGGACAGCGCAGATATGTATTTATGCACTTCCAGCTGGCCGCTAACAGTTACCGCGAACGGCTCCCCGATCCGGCATCGTAACGGCTCTTCTTGTGTCACGACTCTCGGACAGGCGCTCCTCCTTTGTATACTTAACCTCCAAATAAACACACTGGCCAGTGACTCTCATCTTTCATTTCTAAACTCACTCCTGCACCGATACTCTGGACCAACAATCATGGGGGCAACTACCCGTTCCCCATACTAGGGTAATTTTAATTTGTTAATGTTTTTTATGTTTTATTTGTGTTGTTTATTTTTTCAATGTAAATTATAAATAAAACAATTTAATACGGATATCATACGATGACATCACAATATTTAAAAAGCGATTCTCCCGATTAGTACTGTTTTTTTAGAATTGTCATTTATTTATGCATTATTAATTGTAATAAAATATTATTATTCCATTCCACAGTAGCACTTCCTGTCATGTGATTGGTGATAACGTAAGTGTTACTTACGGTTGTATTCACTAAAATGCATTATGGTTCTGTCAATCTTACTTCAGTAAAGGAACTGTCAAAATCAAGTAATCCAGCTGTCACTGTCAGCTTATTACTCGATTTTGACAGTTCCTTTACTTCTATAGACACTATAATGTATGCATTTGAATACCACTGGTCAACTACTATCGACGAGGTCGTATCAGACTGTTGAGGTCATGGCCTGCCAAAATGTTTACAGTATGGTAGCCAGTTGGCCAGGTATCAGTGTGAGAAATAATAGGCAGTTTCACTGGGTAGTGTCTTTTATTTATTGTGTCGACCATTCTGTCCGAGTGCCGAAGCAGAAGAGAGCGGAACCTGACGCATTAGTTGTTGAGTCTAGTGTAACTGGCCAGCTGTCATGCATAAATAAATGCGCTGCTACAACAGTAATATCCGAATTGAATTGATTGTGAATTGATGTAGGGACACACTTTGAATATGTGTTAGCTTCGCTGGCTTGTAAATAATAATTTCCAGGTATCGGCGGGGGTGTGACAAAGAATACGACAGTGAAGGGGTAGAAATACCTCGAGCATGAGTCACACAATACAGATGGTGTGGGTGGTGTGGAGCCGCCTTAATGGTGGTGGAGGGGGGCTGATTTTTCACCGTGAAACTAGTGAAAGTGTTGCGCAACCTTGGCGTGATTCGGCAGCCATTATCAGGCAAAGAATATCGGCCATTGGAGTTCTCGGAAGTCCTCGATATATTACACCGATGACCTTCTCCCCGTGATCCAGGGAGGGGCTAATCGATCAAATAAATACCCACACCAATATTACATTACGCAATCAACCCCCTTCCACCCCCCGCCACCCACATCGCAATCTTTAGATTATTTCGTAAAGAAGCCATCCCCCGGCAACGAGGTCGTTCACGAGAATCAAACACTTATTAGAAGCATTAACAATACGATCAATTAATTAGTCAACACGTGCCGTCACGCTCTCGCTGCATTGTTGCCATACTACCCTTTATTTCATATACACAAGCCTAAAGGCAGCTTATTTATAAAATCGATATATCAGCACGCCCAAGCAGATGAGTTTGCCAGAAGCAACAGTAATTATAGGTCTACTAGGTCCGACATCTTGATATTTATACATGCAGTTGTATGGCAGTGTTACTGACAGTTTTCAACTTGCAGTGTTCATAGTCCCGGATAGAAAATAAAGAGGTTATTTTAAGTCTCTAAAGCCGATGTGAATGCCAGTCAACTGGATGTATAAATATCAAGATGGGGAACCAAGTAAACGAGTCTGAGTGAGACGATTGCTTGGTCCGACATCTTGATATTTATACATGCAGTTGTATGGCTGTGTTACTAACAGTTATCAACTTGCAATGTTCATAGTCCCGGAATGAAAATAAAGGTCTCCAATGCCAGTCAACTGGATGTATAAATATCAAGATGGCGAACCAAGTATACGAGTCTGAGTGAGACGATTGCTTGGTCCGACATCTTGATATTTATACATGCAGTTGTATGGCAGTGTTACTAACAGTTTTCAACTCGCAGTGTTCATAGTCCCGAAATGAAAATAAAGGTCTCCAATGCCGATGTGAATGTCAGTCAACTGGATGTATAAATATCAAGATGGCGAACCAAGTAAACGAGTCTGAGTGAGACGATTGCTTGGTCAGACATCTTGATATATATACATGCAGTTGTCTTCAAATATTAGAGGTGTCGTCTCGTCCCGTTTCCGCGAGGCGATTATCGATGTTAAACAACCGGACGAATAAATATTAAGATGGAGAACCAAGGAGACGAGTTACGGCTGTATTCAATACAAGTTGTTTCTTCACACTTCTTGCACACATACGCACACACTATTATATTGAATAGTGAGACAATTAGTGTTGCCACTGTCAATCAGACTCATGTGCTTGGTCCGCCATCTTGATATTTAAACGTCCAGTTGTATTGCCTGCTAATATATCCAACCAACAAATTTTACAATGAATGATGGAATAAAATCAATATATGTTTTAATTTTTAAAAATGTCAATGTTCGTCATATGAATGCATTTCATTTTCAACGCACGCGGATCGTATTCCAAACGACAGTCGTATTGAGGCTACACTATACATATGAGCCTTCGTAAAAGATTTTAATAGGACAAATGTCTGAACTTTTCATTAGATGGCATTTAAAGTCCAGTAATTTTCTTTTCTTTTACAGTAACACACATAACAATAAAGGTTTTTTTTTCTTCTTTTTAATACTTATAAATTCCATAAATGTATATTTATATATATATATATATATATATATATATATATATATATATATATATATATATATATATATATATATACACCCGCACAGTGTCCAATGCAGCCACTTATAATAACAAATCGATAATAATAATAGGAGCGTCGTGTAAAAGGTCATAATGATTAAATCTATTGATATATTCGAGGATTGTCTGCCCTTAATAATAAATATTTAGATACGGCTTAAAGGTCACAATGGAATTTAATACAATATTGGGGAATTGTATTTGGCAATAAGGTTCACAATCGCATGCAAAGACTCCAAGCAATGCAGTATTTAAGTATATATAAGAACAATATAATTGTTGAACGTGTGTGTATGTTGTGTCTGTCTGTGCGGATTCCTCAACCATCAGTGTTACCAGATGGAAGAATAATATTTCATATAGTTAATACATATCTAAAATCTCTAAACGGGAATATTAATGATAATATGTAATATTAAATTAATTTAGAGATATTTAATAATGTATAATAAATGACAATTCTAAAAAAACAGTATTTATAATATTTAATAATATTCAAACGGAGTGACGTATCGAGCCGGGGGTTGCCAGAAGGAAAAATAATATTTTATATAATTATTTAATCATAATTAATACATATCTCAAAACGATTTTTTAATGATAATAATACTTAAATTAATTTCAAAATAATATTATAAATATTAAATAATGCACAATAAATGACAATTCTCAAAACACAGTACTAAATATTATGATGAGTGTTGTCATCGTATGAAAACCGCGTTATATTATTTTATTTATAATTTACTTTGAAAATTCAAACATGTTCTGAATGAAAATATAAACAACTTATTACCGTCCTATTAAAAAACCAATCGGAACATGAAAAAAACATTATTGAAATAACCCTAGTAATTTTAAGTACATTTAGATACAGCTTAAGGATCACAAAGCGATTTATAACAATATTGGGGAATGTATTTGGCAATAAGGCTCACAATCGCATACAAAGACTCCAAAGCAATGCAGTATGTACATAGGTACATATATATCGCCTGCTCCAGCGTATAATATCGTAAGTCCAAAAAATCTGTGTGCTCTTAAGTCTTTATGGAACTGAGCCACATATTGCATGTATGAAACGTCAAAATATGCTTCATTTTCAATCATTATTTAACCTATTAAGTGGGACTTTTTCGAAATAGTAAAATAGTCCTATTTGACCGGCAACTAATTTAGATTCATCTATTATCTATAACACTATGGGGAACGGGTAGTTGCCCCCATGATTGTGGGTCCGGTGTATCAGTGCAGGAATGAGTGTTGAAATGAAAGATGAGAGACTGGCCAGTATTTATTGGAGGTTATATATACACAGGAAGAGCGCCAGAGAGAGGCATGCTCCCCGTCCGAGGCACGTGACACAAATGACAAGTGGAAGGGCGCGGGATAGCAGCTGTTCGCGGCAACTGGCAGCGGCCAGCTGGAAGTGCATAAATACATATCTGCGCTGTCCAGATGGCGCTACAACACATTTCATGTCTCTGTCAATAGAAGGTATTTAATCGTTAACTGATATATTTTATAAATAATATTCAGTACCGAGTGATGCATGACAGGCAGTGTTACCAGATTGAATATGTGGCTCAGTTCCATAAAGACTTAAGAGCACACAGATATTTTTTTTGCACTTACGATATTATACGCTGGAGCAGGCGATTTTATCAATAGTGTTATGGCAGTTTTGGTTGTATTGAGTGTTTAAATAGACGCCGAAGTCGTCCATTACAAATGACAGACGGCCGCACACCATCGGGTTGGCCTCGTCTACATTCACAGGTTGCATTGGCTTTAATTCATTCATTTCTACAAATACTGCGTTTGAAATATTCTCTTTACTTGAATACATTTCATATATTATCTACGTCACCTTTTCTTCCGACGGATCGTTTTACATTATCATCATTTTGAACGAGATTCAATTCACTACTGTGACGTGTCTCTATTCACCCCAAACAAATTTTACAAGATTTTTTTTTAATTGATCCAAATAAAAAAACGATATTTTATCCATTACTACGTGTCTCTATTCACCCCAAACTAAAATTACAAGATTATATTTTTTTAATTGATCCAAATAAAAAAGCGATATTTAATTCACTCTTATGACGTGTCTCTATTCACCCCAAACTATAATTACAAGTTTTTTTTTTTTATTATCTAACGATATTTTTAATTCAATCCTATGACGTGTCTCTATTCACCCCAAACTAAAATTACAAGATTATTATTTTTTTTAATTATCTAACGATATTTTTAATTCACTGTTATAACGTGTCTCTATTCACCCCAAACTAATATTACGAGATTATTTATTTTTTTAAATTACCTAACGATATTTTTAATTCGCTGTTATAACGTGTCTCTATTCACCCCAAACTAAAATTACAAGATTATGTATTTTTTAAATTATCTAACGATATTTTTAATTCACTGTTATAACGTGTCTCTATTCACCCCAAACTAATATTACAAGATTATTTATTTTTTAAATTATCTAACGATATTTTTAATTCACTGTTATAACGTGTCTCTATTCACCCCAAAACAAATATACAAGATTATTATTTTTTTAATTGATCCAAATAAAAACAACGATATTTTTAATTCGCTCTTATGACTATTAGTCTCTATTCACCCCAAACTAATATTACGAGATTATTTATTTTTTAAATTATCTAACGATATTTTTAATTCAATCTTATGACGTGTCTCTATTCACCCCAAACTAAAATTACAAGATTATTTTTTTTAATTGATCCAAATAAAAAAGCGATATTTAATTCACTTTTATGACGTGTCTCTATTCACCCCAAACTATAATTACAAGATTATTTTTTTTTATTATCTAACGATATTTTTAATTCAATCTTATGACGTGTCTCTATTCACCCCAAACTAATATTACGAGATTATTTATTTTTTTAAATTACCTAACGATATTTTTAATTCGCTGTTATAACGTGTCTCTATTCACCCCAAACTAGTATTAATAATTATTCAAATATAAATACGGGCGTTAAAGTAATTCATATTGTCCGCGCCGTGTCTCTATTCACCCCGACCCATTAAATTAACATACTATTTTTATATTATTTATTCAAATAAATATCAGAATTTTTTTTTTTAATGGTACTTTAGGAGACGGAAGTGCGAAAACATATTTTAATTGTAAACCCGGCATTACACGTCCAAATTAATTTAATAATTAATTCCGTGTCTCCATTCACCCCAATCCAATAAATGAACACACTATTTTTATATTACACATTTTTTTAAGATGTGCTATTCTATCAGAATAAATAATATATATAATTGTCTAACTGTGTGTATGTTATATGTCTGTATGTCTGTCTGTCTGTCTGTCTGTATGTCTGTCTGTTCGGATCAATCTTTCAAATATCCTCAGCGTATGTATACAGAGTCGCTATATACAGAAAAATAGTCCTTAATATATCAGTGTACAAGCATTAAAATTCCGTGTGCTCTTAAGTCTTTATGGAACTGAGCCATATATTCAAAATGGAATAGAATATTTGGTAGTGAGACTGCATTTAAATTTGTTGATTATTGAAGATATGCGAAAATAGCCCTTAATATGTATCGAATACCTTCGAGATATCGTATACTTTCGTTTGAAATATGTTTGCTGTCAGTATTAATCTTAATATATGAAACTTCAAAAAATGTTCATTTTCAATGATTGTTTAAACTATAAAATGGGGCTTTTTCGAAATAGTAAAATGGTCCTATTTGACCGGCAACTAATGTAGATTCATCCATTACCTATAACACGTTTCATGTCTCTGTCAATAGAAGGTAGTTAATCGTAATCTGTAAAATTTTATAAATATTGGTCAATCGAAATCCCATTATGACAGCTAGGTGTTGCTAGGTGTTGCCAGGGGTATAAATAATTCAATTTAAATATTTAATCATAATTAATACATATCTAAAATCTCGAAACGGTATTTTAATGATAATATTATTAAATTTATTTAAAAATAATTTTAGAGATATTTAATAATGCATAATAAATGAAAATTCTCAAAAAAAGTATTTATCGGAAGACTCGCTTTTTTAATATTGTGATGAGTGTTGTCATCATATGAAAACCGCGTTATATTATTTTATTATAATTTTAATAAAATTTCAAACTTCTTTCGAATGAAAAAACAAACAACTTATTATCTTCGTATTAAAAACAAATCAGAGCATTTCAAAATATTAAATAATTTCAATATATTTTTAGGTGTATTTAATTTGATAATGCATAACAATTTCCACATTTTTATACTTCATTTTTAAAATAAAAAAATTCTTTAAAACTTCTTTAAGGCAAAAATGAAATCAAAACTCAAAGATAAACGTCCTATTAAAAACCAGGCAGAACATAAAAAAACATTAACAAATTGAAAATTTCAATTAAAATTACCCTAGTATAAAAATAGTGTGTTAATCCATTGGGTTGGGGTGAATGGAGACACAGTGACACAAAAAACCGGATTCAAAGCGTTAATTATAATTAAATAAATCAATTTGTTTGTACGTGTACGGCCGGGTTAACAATTGTAAATATGTTTTCGCACTTCCGTCTCCTATAAAAATGTTAGACCAAATAATCCTGATTTATTTTTAGACACTGAATTAGTAATCACCATGCATTTAATTGTTAACCCACTCATTACACACTAATTCCTTGTCTCTATTCACCCCAATGTATTAAACTAATAAGGTATATTTTTATTCAATGTCCCAATTCACCCCATGCGATATTATAATAATAATTTAATAATATAATTGTAATGTATATGAAACGGTGTTGGGCGGATTGCCTAACCGCGAGCTTTGTATAACAAGTACAAATTTGGACATTCATTTCAAAGGTTTACTGGAAGAACATTATATCGGGTTGGGTTGCACCTGGGTGAACTCTTTTCCACAAATTCTGCCACTTATAGGACTTATTTAGGAGTGACCTTGTATAGCAACACTTAGATTATTTCTTCATACACCTTACTTTATTTTTTATATACATTCTATTAATACTATTCTTCTATAATATATATATATATATATATATATATATATATATATATATATATATATATATATATATATATATATATATATATATATATATATATATATATATATATATATATATATCCCTCCTTGGTTCAACAAATGTATTGAGTATGTTTTGTATCAGAAGTGGAGCATGCATAAGCTCTGGAAATCTACTAAAAATCCCGATATATATAATAAATTCTCTCTCCTACGTAGCAGCCTCAAAATCCTAATTAATATATCCTATAACATATGGGACGTATGAATCAGAGCAGTACTACACGCATACTGGTGTAAATCAAGGTTCGACGTTAGGGCCGTTTTTATTCAACATCTTCATTAACAGCCTCCCTTTAGTCATTCACTCCTCCCGTTGTCTTCTGTATGCTGACGACGTGAAGATATTCATGCCCGTTGGTTGTGACACTGATCTGGAGCTCCTACGGAATGATTTATCATCCGTTGTGGCATATGGACGGGAATTGGGTCTTTATGTTAACATAGAAAAGTCCTCGATTATGTGTTTTGGGCGATCACGCCAACCATTAAATCTTGACTTGAGAGTGAATGACACTCCTCTAAAACTTGTAGAATCTTGCAAAGGCTTAGGTCTAACCTTCGATCGTCGTTTAAACTTTCATGACCATATGGCCTGTATAGTAGATGAGTCTTTCAAACGGCTTGGTTTCGTTCTCCGAACGACTAAAGATTTTCAAAATCCCCTCTCCTCTCGTCTGCTATATAATGCCTTGGTACGAAGTTCTCTCGAGTACTGCTCTGTTTTGTGGTCACCATATGAGTCAGCGTACGTTCTCTCCATTGAGAGAGTGCAGAAAGCGTTTCTCAGGTCGCTTTATAAGAGGCAATACGGATATTGGCCCTTCCTTTTCCCATCTAAGTTCCTCTTAGGTGCTCTAACGTATAATTCTTTGGAGCTTCGACGGGACTTGTCCTTGCTACGTCTATTATTTCTGGTTATCAGAGGTCACATTACTGTGCCAGAGATCCTTGAGCGCGTGGGACTGTTCTGCCCTGAGAATTATACGCGAGGGCATCACCATTCCCTATTCCGAATCCCCCCCTCGCATTCCAACCACCACAAATTCAGTCCTCTTACCAGAGGTTTACGCCTTTTGAATGAGTGGTCTGTCAGGGGGACAGATAATGACCTGTTCAATCTGTCCCTCCCTAAGTTTTTCTTCTTTCTTTTTTTTTGTATATATATATATATATATATATATATATATATATATATATATATGTATGTATATATATGTATATATATATATATATATATATATATATATATATATATATATATATCCTATATATATATATATATATATATATATATATATCTATATATATCCTATATATATATATATATATATATATATATATATAGGAGAGAAGAGTACAATAGAGTATTCGTGAGCGGGCATATTCGAATGTAAGACGTAATATTGCATGGCGCTTCTATAGATAAAAGTTAGTGAATAACTCATATTCTTGGGCGAGGGAAGACACCGTGTCTATCCTGGATGGCTTGGAGTGTATGATCTTGTCGAGCAGGAGACAATGTTAATAATAAAATGAATTTCTTTGCTTCTTTGCACAAATTCCGAGGTTTGGCCCTTTTTTGACTGTGCTATAATAACAATGGCGCGTTAATATAGTCGATGATCGGCCGTGAACCTGTGTGCGATGATCAATAGGCCGCGATCTTGAACCCGGTACCCGAGAGGCGCTAGGCACGGCCTCGCAACAGCTCCACAAGTTGTACCATATGGCCGGTCGATGCGAATGTGCGCCTTGTTGCGGGGGCGTTAAGGGCTGTAATCGCGCACACCTGATATGTGCACATATCATATCATCACATACATACCTCATATTATCCAGCCAATATGGAGAAGAGTTCAGGTGTTCAAGTATTCAGGCAGGTTGTTCTCCGGGACGTGTTACCTCGTCGAACAGGTTCGCGTTACTGACCTGCATTTATATGGCGGCTGAGTGAGGTGAGGCCTGCATGGGAGAGGTGGTAATGGGGGTGGCAAAGCGTGTGGGTGGTAAACACTGCGCCCCCCACCCCCTACACTACACTACAACAACACAATACACCAAACTCATATTTTATATTCTAACAATTCACAAAAATAATAATGTGTACCAATATAGAACGGCCATGCATTTATTCCCGCATACTTTCAACCGTGGCCCGTCACTAATCATCATAAGAACTACCTTATAAAAATCGTCCGCCCATCTTGGCCTAGGTCTACCCTGGCCACAAATATAAAAAAACACACAGCGACAGACAGCGCAGATATGTATTTATGCACTTCCAGCCGCTCTTCTGGCCGCTACCAGTTACCGCGAACAGCTACCATTCCGCGTCCTTCCACTTGTCACTTGTGTCACGAGCCTCGGACGGGGGAGCATGCCGCTCCTTCTGTGTATATTTAACCTCCAAATAAATACTGGCCAGTTTCTCATCTTTCATTTCAACACTCACTCCTGCACTGATACACCGGACCCACAATCATGGGGGCAACTACCCGTTCCCCATGATTTAATTAGTTATTGTGAAAAGACAGTTTCGATTCACGTTTACTCTGATTGCCTGGATTGTAATGTATGTTTCATAATCATTATCATATGACATAATATGTGTTAAACCTACCAAATGCAGTTTTTAAAATTATACAATTCATGTCGTCATAATTATGATCGAAACTCCAATACTAACACATTAAAAATAAACTCAATAGTAATTTTTTTAAACAAATTGCGATAGAGAATTTTTAGTGTATTTACATATTAGTAGGCCATACAAGTGGATGTTTAAATATCAAGATGGCGGACCAAGCAGATGCGTTTGAGTGAGTGTTGCCTCGTCTGGTTGGTCCAGCATCTTGATATTTAAACGTGTATTTGGATGTAATAATATTAGGCAAAGTGTTGTTATTAAAAGTGTATGTATTTTCCAGTATGGCGTGATTATAGTGTTGTCATTGTGTTCTAAATCTGTTTCGTTTTCATGGAAACCGACAGGCTGGATTCTGAGAATTGTGATCGTACCATCCCCGGTTATTATCGAGCCAATGGAGCCTGGATCTCGATGTATTTATACATATTTATTTAATCTGTCCACCGTGGGCGGGTGGAGGTGGTGTAGGCGTGGGGTGGCGACGAGGGGCGGGCGCACCAAGCCACCCTCTTTCCCGGTATCAACAGGGAAGGGTTGCCATGACTACCCCGGGAGGCCGGGAGCAGCCAGAGAGGCAGAGAGGCCGCATCTAGGTCACCAGACCCAGATGTACCACTGACACGGCCCTGCATTATTATATCCACACATATACAACGATGCACTTACCGACCCGTGCTAATTCAACACGCAACCTCCGGTCACCCATCCAAACACTCACCGCGCACAACGTGCATTAACTTGTTTTGTGCAATGACATCCCACAACACAATTATTAATTAAAAAACAATATAATAATAAAATGTCCTTGGCCAGCTGTCAGTTTTGGCGGCTATATAACGGCGCGGTGGCGATGTGCGGCCTGTATGGACACTCTTCAGACACTCTTTAGACTCTCTTATACTAAAAACTAATACTTTTGATACCTTTCAGTGTTGTTTTTGTGCAACTGCAGCTGTTCGTTGCTCGTCTTCTTCTTCCTTCTTCACTCTGCTGTATAAATAAACTGACATGCGCGCGACTGGAGCAGTGTTGCCACACTAAACAATTTCACTGTCACTTGATGTGCATACATTAA
The DNA here is from genome assembly GCA_022606485.1 of Agraylea sexmaculata. Taxonomy (NCBI): domain Eukaryota; kingdom Metazoa; phylum Arthropoda; class Insecta; order Trichoptera; family Hydroptilidae; genus Agraylea; species Agraylea sexmaculata. The sequence continues at coordinate 52,146 of JAGTTH010003177.1, forward strand.
TATTCCTTTGTTTTGAGAAAACACCTACTAATTAATATTTAAAAAACCATAAATTGTATTTTATAAATTCATTTTTTTTTTAAAACTCGGAAATGTTATGTGTTTTATATTAATCAACAATTTTTTAAATTGAGTTTGCTCCTGGAATTGTATTGAAAATAGCTAAGCTAGACTACAATTTGATGACAAAAATTAGAAAAATATATATTACGATTATTTCAAAGCATATTTGTAAATCGGAAACTTGAAGTAATTCTACATTTGATTTCGATATACTTACATTGTATACATCTTGTCTGGGTGGATGGTAACAATAAATCAATACACAATATTTCAAGCTTATCCTTATTGGTTGAAATGAGATCACTACCCACACGATCTTCGATGTTAATTAAAAATGTACGAGGTCTGATAATTAAAATGTGAGCTGGCAAGGGGGTACAAGCCAGGGGGTAACATGGGGGGACTAATGTTATAGGGTGGTTTAGGTAGATATCTATAAATAACTGTAAGAACGTAGCTCAAAATAGAAGAAGCTTGCGAGGAAAACCTTGATACCTACCTCTCGCTTATTAATCTATTACATTCAAAATAATATTTTTCTCTAAACGAATACTAATTGTAAATTTTAAACATATAGATATATGTATATGAAATCAAATAATACATATAAAAACAATAAAAATCAACATTATGAATATTTTAATGTAATTCTATTGTCAAAAAGGGGCGATGCAAACAATACCCCCAATGAGTTGCCGCGCACTTGATTGTGTTTATAAATTTTAAATTTAAAAAATGAATTTAATTATTTGAATTCGAAACGAGTGCCGCCATTTTTGTTGCTGGAAAGTGCATTGATAAATTCTCTTTCAAAACTTGCAGTCGTTTAGTTAAATTTTAACTTAAGATGTTTTAAATAGCCACATCGTGTTTTTTTTTCAATATTTTTAATTGATAAAATTGATAAATTAATTAGAGGTCACGTTGCCGGCGATAACGCATGGCAACACTGGACAACATCAAAACTGTCAAGTGTGCCGTACAAACATTTGACACTTTCCAATTGATACAATAATATGAAAACAATTAGAAATCGTAGGATGAATTAAATGAGATTTTGTTTAAAATGAGCGAAGATGTCACCATCAAGGAAGAACTGGTGGATCTCGACTACCAGAATGATTTCGAAGAAAACACACAGGAAGATAAGATATCCAGAATTACTGCCGTCATCGACAGGGAATTCAGTCAAGACATTAACAATAAACAGGAGCACCTTGATCTCATAGAACAATCGTGAGTACACTTCAAGTATTCAAGTCCAGTGTGTTTATTAATCAACATTTTATATCAGGATTTTGACAGCAAAGAAACTATTCTTAAAATTGAGGTATGGAATCGTCAATACCTACTACAGTTCCAAACATCTGCAAATCACCGGCGAAGAAATCCAATCGCAACTCGCCGAACAGCAGGACCCTTCAGATAAAGCCAAGGTATGTCTTTTTATAAATGTACCATGATATTTAAATTCCTGCATTTTTTATATTTACAGATATACGGAATATTAACTAATAAAGATAGACCACTCCATCCGGCGACCAAGCGCCTTTTAACAAACTCTTCAGATTTAGATCCTCAAAGCCCGTTTACAATAAGACCGCCCCGAAAAAGAAGTAAAGCCAGTGAAGAGGTTAATTTTAAAATTAACTTTGTGTTAATTGCACTATTAAATAATTTTTATTGCAGATATCGGACATTAAACTCTCTCTCAGCGATCATGCAAAATCATTAATAAAATGTGAACCGTCTACTTCGAGATCGTCTGATAGTTATTCTAATCATTCCTCGGAGAGCAGTCGGATGGATTCCGTAGAGTCCGAAGGGCAGAAGACTGCGAAGATACCGCGATATATAAAGCCTAAAGATGTGGAGAAGAATGTGTTGAAAATAGATGCTGCGAGTAGAAACCAGCAGAAAGAAAAGTTTCGGATCATCATCGGTAATACTTCGAAATATATTGGAACACAATCAGAAGCGGATAAATCGACACATCGATGGCTTTTGTATATACGAGGACCGCGGGAGAAGCCGGACGTTTCCCACTTTGTATCTTCCGTCACTGTCCAACTTCATGATTCGTACGCACCGCATAATATTATTCACATTGCGTAAGTAATTTTAAATAATAAAATTTGCACATGTATTATCGACACCTCTGATATTAGAAGGCCTGAATAGTTGATGATAACTATCAAAATGGTGGACCAAGCAGGTGAATTTGACAGAGGCAACACTAATTGTCTCACTCAGACTTGTCTGCTTGGTTCGCCATTTTTATATTAAAGCCAAAATCCAATCCAGTAATATGGCCTGCTATTATATTAATGGTATTAATTCATATAAGGAAAAAACAGTAACGGATTTAATATAATATTTTTTCAGTTCTCCGCCGTTTCACTTTACGAGAAGAGGATGGGGTGAGTTTCCGGTTAAGGTGAGGATTCACTTCAAGAACAAAACTCTTAACAAACCTGTAAATCTCGTCCATCAACTGAAACTCGATAGACTTTATACCGGAGTGCAGACATTAGGTTCAGAAACTGTCGTCGATGTTTGGCTTTACACCAATGACACGATGATTGAAAAAATATCACCGACTAAATTGAAAAATCACGAAGAGTCCAAAATGAAATCGCCTTCCCCGAAGAAAATTATTAACGATGTTAAAATTAAAACTGAACCTATAAGATCATCGAGTCCGATTAAAAAGACCTCCGTTGAGATTAAAGAAAACGGTCATTTGAAAAAAGCCTATAAAATGTCTCTTCTATTAAACAACCAGACGGATTCAATGTATAATTATAAATTGGAGGCGTTTAAAAATGATCATTGTTATCTGAAAGGTACGATGAGCTTGGAGCAGAATAAGAGTATTTCGAATATCCTCGACGTTTGCGCCGAGAGCAGTTTCCTCGATGCACTTCAACAAGATGTCGCTAAAGTCACCGATATAAAATCGGCAGTCAGTTTGTTGTTGAAGAAGCTTCCGATTGTGGACGAAATGTATAATAAAGACAGCTTTTTGAGGATTCTACCGTTCGCCGTTCCGTCTGTTGAAAAATACTTCAGCTACAATGTGTTTAAGCGGAGAAATCTCGAGTGGTGCCGAGCAAAAATGATAAACGACATGTTATTGACTTCATTTTATAGCAATCCTGACAACAAGCAGCTTCAGCCATGGTCTATTAAACAGATTATCATATTCTCTCATTATCACGGCTATTATCCGGCAAAAAGTGACGAACAAGGTGCTGGAAAAAGATATCGAAATTGTCCGAGGAACAACGACGACTTCTTTGAGAACAACGAGCAGATCAATACCAAAACCAAATACGAGATGACTTTCAAAACGGAACACCCGAATTATCACCGAGTAAAATTAGACTCTATAGAATTGAAAGAAGACGAGGAAGAACTCGATATTTGCAACGTTGTGGATGAAAATAAAAGGATTAAGTGTGAATCTCTATCTGAATCGCCATCCGACAAACCTCAAGAAGTACTGCCTTTCGCTGACGAAGACGAGATGCTGCAATGTTATTATATCGAGAATAAATGTGCCGAACTCGGAATACACCTTCGTAATGAAAGTGTGGACAATGGATACACATTCAGGTAATAAATATTAAAATTACATGTTTATAAATAAATTAATACATTTTTTTATAAAAATTTTAGTGTGTCTCATAAAGTAATATTAACCGCCATGAAGTGTCTAGTTGAAGATATTGTTCGGAGATCGTTGGCCTTCAAACTGAAGACGGAATTGAAAACTAATCAGGAAAATGCTATTTCTGATCCATCGGCATTAGAACAAAGCCAATTACGTAACACCACAAAATCATGTATATGGAATAAGTAAGTGTCCCAAATATGAGAACATCTCCTATAAACATTAATTAATTAATACAATTTCAGAGTTGAACAGGGGAAGCCGCAGGAAGTAACCATGAGACATGTTTTCGAGGCTATTAAGAGTCGACCCGAGTTCGATTTCCTCACGAATCTCGGCTTGGGCGCCGACACCATAGAATACAAGGGCGCTTTGTAAATAAATTAATTGATAATATTTTTTTGTGTCATCAGCAGTGATGTGCCAAAGTCAAACAAATATTATAGTATTATACCCATCATAATAATGGGAATAATACTATAATAGTTTGACATTGGCACATCACTGGTCATCGGTAATTATGTGAATACTGATGAATTTATTTTTGTTATTGAAAACTCTTCACAAGCTGTGATTTATCTTTTATTTTAATATGGAATAATACGTATTCTGTTTTTTTTTACATGAATAAATAATTATTCAAGATATCATTAATTTTTACTGAAAGGTTCGTGAGTAAATAAATTGTTGGATAATAGGGATTATAGCGTGGTTAACAATAATATATTTTTTTAGTTTTAATATATGTATTTTTATAAACTTCCGTAGTGATATTTTACATATTAATGTATACGATGCTTAAATTACTATCGTTCACATGTGCTATTTAGAAACAGTGTGTGATTGAATGTCCAGAATTAAAAATACTGATCGAAATATTTGTTCGTCGGCGTTTGGTATACAAAATGTGTTTTGTCAATATCACCAATATAGAAGGCCCCACAACAGGAAGTATAAATATCAAGTAGACAAGTCGAACCACTATTAAGGTAACTGACTCTCTTGATATTTATACATCCAGTTGTATGGCATTCTATATCGATGGTACTGTATTTGTGTGTGTCGAGGATTCTTACGAGCTAATTAGAAGCAAAATAAATCTCTTTATTGATACAAAGCGAAGGAATATTGCAAGCGATTATCATCCGACGACACACTAGACTAGCAAATTATCGTAATATAATAATAATAAACTCGAAAGGGTTATGCGCATTACAAGTGTGCAATTACATATTTAAAAGTATTAACTGAGATCATATTAAACCTAAAAATATGTTCCACATAAAATAAAAGCTTTGGCGAAATAATTTTTAACGACAGGCTCAATAGTGAGCTTTATATATATATACAAGCGTAATAATGATTATACTAAGTAACAGCGTATAGTAATAATAATTAATTATGGCCGCGGTACACGTCAACAACACAGTGCGGTCGGAAACTCCTCCGACGGCATCCGTTCACAAACAAATCAAAGCTCAGCCTTCACGTACAACAAGCGATAAATGTGTCGATACAAATTAAAATTGACTAGATCCTGTGAAATTAACAATTATTACGAGGTGGATTTAATCCGTTTTGATTTGTACAGACACATACGTAAAAAATCTGCAATTTTCAAAATCACATCGTTCAGTCGTTTGCAGTAACACATGTATATAATATAATTTTAAAAAAAAACTAAAAATTAATTGTGTAAAATAAAAGCTGGCCATCGACACTCCGTGAGGTTTGTGTTATTGCACTTGAGTGATTGCATGATAACTTTTTCTACTTAAAAACTTATTACTGACCATCAATCGATTCATAGGCACCATTTAACCGACTAATTAATTGTGAACAGAGACGTGCCGAGGTCAAATGAATATTATAGTATTCTATTCTAATTTCTTATTAATGAAATAGGATATACAGAAAAGAGATAGGTATAATACTATAATATCCATTTGACTTTGGCACATCTCTGCATATGACACAAACTTAGAGCGTGTTTCCGAACATTATTCTATCGTCATATAAACTCAACCTATTGTTGTTGACCGCTTTTTTGTTTGCGGGAGGTTTTAAAGTTTTAGCTTGGTTGGTTCGGATTCTCCGCACTGAAGGCGGGACGTCTCCCGGAGTCTTTATCCTGCTGGCGGGATCCCTCAACCTGGTGAGGTCTGCCGAAGATGAAAACAACTCACTGACAATCTCGAGCGAATGCTGCCTGGATAAGTTTTGACGAATGCTCAAAGGACGAGGGAGAACAGTCTTTGTAAACACTTCATCGTCTTCGTCTTTCAAAGTGTTGTCGTCATCGGAAGAAGAGCTATCTTCTTCAATTTTATGATCTTCTCCTATAAAACTAGTATCGTCTATACTTTGTCTGCATAGCGATAGATTGGATCCCGACTTATTACTGATAATAGAAACATCCTTTTTAGTGATAACCGCTTTCTTCCTGAAGCTATCGTCATCTTTCAAGTTTTCATACTTCCCCTTTGGTCCGATTTTATTGCAAAGACTAGAAAAACTCTCCGAAGCGATCTTAGATAATCCATTCACATCTTGTATGCTGGAAACGGACAGATTTCTAGATTTACGCCGAGTTTTTAAATCACCCGAAGGTCTGACATCCAAACGTTGCCGCATAGTTATTTTAGAGCCTCCGTTCTCCGATAACAGCAACATGTGTTCATCCTCACTATTGCTGGAGTAATCCACAAGATTTTCCTCCGCTTGTTGTTTAGTATCGTTATAAATACAGAAATTTGATGTCACTTGATTCCTCGTGCCGTCAACACATGGTTTATTATTTTCTTGCGTTTTGTTCACTGTCATTTTTGGGACGATCACTGCAAATACTTGAGCTGGAGATTTAGAGCCGGAAGGTTCATTAACAAAACTAGGCATTTCTTTGTATCCGACGACTACGTTATTTGACAAAACTGTTTGATTCGGTGGAGACATTGTGCATGTACTATTAGCGGTGAATACTTTCTGCGATTTAAAATCGTCGAAGCAGTTTTGCTTGGACACCGAGCATTCTTTGGAAACAATAGCGTCCAAGCCTGGAAGTGTATTAGGTCGGTCAACGCTGAAGCCCAGTTTAAAATCGTCTTGATTAACTTTGTTTTCACTTGCGATAATTGAAGTTTTAATACGAGTAGAATTTATATTATTATTATTTATTGGCTTTCCGTTTGCGAGGACTAGATTCACCTCAGTATCCAAAGGAGCACTGTGAGTATCCGGTTTCCTGCCAAACACTTTGGAATCGATGAGCCTTTTGAGATTGCGAGCGCTCCATTTATGTGATAAATCAGCTTTTAAGTTTGACTTTTTCCCGGGATAGCCTTGATGGAGTTTTGAGCAATTCGGGAGAGAGCCGTTTGATTCAGAGACGTCATTCTGAACATAGTCTATCGGAGTCACCGGTCTGACGAGCTGTCTAAATTCGGCATCTTCTTGCTCTGATTGGTTTGAAAATACTCTCGACAAATTTCGCGACGAACTGACAGCGCCTAAAACTTCATCGGGTCGTGAAAAGTCCTGCGGTTGGTTTCGTAGATTAGATCCTGAAGTGGAATGTTCCATCCTTGTGTAATCATTTGTGCCGTATCCATTTGTGCCCGTGCCGGCAGTTGTAGAAGACGTGGAGGAGTTCGAAGGCATATCTTTGAATGATTTATCGATTAAACGATCACAAGTTCCTGCCGATGCTAGGTTTCTTTCAAGGCATGGGTTTCTTCCTTGATGAGGTTGCAATGGTTGCTGTACTGAATTATAGAAGTCGAATATGACTCCTCCGTTGGGATTTGCCGATAGATTAGTAAAATTAGAATTTTTATCATCATTGCCTCCAGGGCTGTGCCAATTTGAGATCGCATCTAAAATATTAAAAAAAATTATATACAGCAGTAAGATTTATTAAATTAAAAATCAATAAATTTACCTCCATTAGATGCTGGTCTGAGATCATTACTATTAATAGTCGGAGAAGGAGCAGGCTTGAGGTTTCTTAATTCATTCAGTCTTTCCACAACACATACAGCAGTCAGTCTGTAAAATAATAATATAATCACCATTGTATTTCTTTCAAAATGCAATTGTCAACAAACCTAGCCTCAGCATCATGATCCCAACAGTCTTCACAAGTGTCCCTGGCTAACTTGGCTCCTCGAGAATTCAACAATAATCGAGAAAAGAGAGGTCTTGCCTTTTTTCTAGAGACAATCACTTGCATTTGTTCAATTGTCGGATGTTCACCTAAAAATATTTTCAATGAGTATAAAGTCAAAATAAAAAAAAAAACAAAATTACTGACCAACTTCTGCAAAAAATGGTGGTGCATATTCCGCCGGCCCTGGACTCCGATGAAGTGAGGAACACCTTGATAATAACTCCCACAATACAAGAGCCATTGCATAAACATCTACAGCACGAAGAGCAGCATCACATCGTCTTAAATCCAACGCTCCTTCGAGTGCCTCCGGAGATAGATATCGAAGAGTTCCAGCCTATTGTATAAGAAAAAAAAAATAATAAAAATATATAAACAATAAAATAAAAATTACCTCTTGTATCCTCATGTGCTGATGGGCAGCAGTAGGTTTCTTCGAAGGATCAGGAAGGGGCATTGCAAGCCCTAAATCAGCCAAACAACAACTTAAATCAGCCCTAACAACCACATTCGAAGAGTTCACATCTCGATGGACAATACAAGGCTTGTACTGATCTAAATAAAAATACAATATTACAATTTATTTGTTTGATAAATTTATTATATGCAATTTACCTTGTTTTTGTATGTGAGTATGAAGATGTGCGAGGGCAGAAGCGAGGCCAAGAGCCATTTTGGTAAAGGTGTCCCAATCGAGTGTATGTTCCGTTAAATATTGCCGCAGAGAACCAAGAGGAGCCAACTGAAGAATAAGAAGATGCTCGGCCTCTCCGTCCAGCGTGGGCCGAGTATCACAACCTAACATACAAAATAATACAATAATTGGCAAATTTTAAAATATCGAACAAATTACCTATATACGCTAATAAGTTTGCATGGTTCATGTGCGGAAGACAATAAAGATCTCTTTCACGCGTCCAAAGAGCCGACCTCGTTGCCGGTAATGCTTTAACAGCAACTGGAACTCCTCCCAATGAACCCCTCCAAACTTTAGCATACCTTCCAGATCCTTAAAAAAAAGAAAATATATTCTAAAATTTTCCCAATACGTTAATAAAATCAATATTATACCAATATTATCATGAAGCTTGAGATTATCGACACAAGTAGAATTACTTGAGAAACCTGGACCTCCCGTTTCCGCATTAATTATACCGGATTCACCTCCTAAAATATTTATTTATCCAATTATAAAAAAAATGTTTACTATAAAAATAAGCAATTTATTCTCACCATCTTGTGTAGGAGTTTTACTACTTCCAACTCTGAATCGACAAATGAACGAAGCTATCACTACCAAAACGATAAGGGCAGAACATGCAGCTGCCGTTGCTATTCCGATGCTCTGTTCTTTACTTTCTTGACTCAAATCAGATATAGGAACGCTGTATTGCGGATCAACTGACGGAGCTAGAATATAATTTATTAAAGTTTTTTTTAAATAATTATTATATGGGGCTTACATTCTGAGGCATCTGACGGTGAAGTAAACGGTTTAGCATTGCACAAATCGGTATTGCAGCAACAGAATTTAGTTGCTGTCCGAGTCCGCGGTGAAGTCATCTCAGAATCACAGATATTTGCAGAGCAAGATTCCTGTCGGTTGGATGATTCCCAACATCCTAAAAAATAAAAATATATTAACACTTATCTATCTTGGAATATGCCCAGAATTATTATAATGTTTATATTAGGTGCGTGAACATATGCATAATTATAAATAATTGCAAATTATCAGTAAATTTTGCATGACAAACATATTGGGTATACATTTTTTTTATTTTTAATTAGATGATAAAACAAACCTTGGCCAAGAATGATAATGTTTCCATCTTGTTCCGTCCAGAATGCATAACAAGAATCGGCGGAGCAATGTTCTACTTTGATCTGGCCAACTCCTGGAACTGTAGTGTTGCTCAGTACAGGCTCTCGCTCGTCTGAAATAATAAAGATACAATGAAACGTTCATGTTATTCAAATATTAGAGACGGAGCGCACCATAGTCTTCATATTCACTGGCATCTTCCTGGTACTCGTCCTGGCCGCCAGCCCTGGCAGTTCTCCCCACACTCTTGTATTTGTGCACGCACTTCCTGGCTGAAGGCCCTTGACCTGCATGACCTGCTTGACCTTGGCCCTCCACACTGGCCGGACTGACCGTTGTTGGCCCGCTGCTGTAGTCCTGGTGCCTGCCTGCATGGTCCACAAGCCCCGCCCCGTTCCTGGTGATGGAGAGAGTCCAAGATGGCTCCAAGGATATAGTGAGGCAGGTCCAGAAGGCCACATGAGTGATGATCATGTTTGGTAATCTCAACGGATTACTTGATATGACTTGATCCAGTTACAGTTATAATTACAATGCATCCTTGTTCAGACTGAAATGATAAAAAAACAGATTTTTCAATGAGTTTTAAAGAGGCTATTTGTAGTTTATAGTGAAGCCATAAACATGAAGATACCTGTGATGCTGATAGTGATGATGGAGGCTCCTGTGGTTCTCATAAGGGGGCGGAGTCTCCTGCCGCTGTCAAAGTGTCAAACGCGCTCCTCTCGACAGACGAACAACAACAGATTGCATACAAACATAGCGGTATTATTTATTCATTCACAAAAATTCACTTTCATTACGAATCCAATTAGAATGTAATATTAATATGTTTGTCGCTTGTTTTCTACACAGAAATATTCTTCCAATTTTACGATAATATATTATTTTCATAAATGTATAAAACAATACATTATTGTATTGTATATTGGGAAAATGAAAATAGATAAGTTCTTAAAATAAACTATTTGTAAAAAAAAATCTCAATTTTCTGTTTTTTTTTTTAATAAAAATGTTAGACTATTGAATTGACCGTATGAAAGGACGAACGTGTCCATTGCACAATTTTGTGAATTTGTGACATTCTCAACAGGATTTGCACTTTCAAATTACCCGCATTTTAGCTTTATTGCCTACGAATTGTAAATCTTGTGAGGTTTCTTTCGAATTCAGAAATAATTCAATTGTCAAGGACAGGACGTGACTTTGAATACGATTACGCGGGTCTTCCAGGAATATAATATCTAATAGTCAAAAACACATTTCCAACATGTTGTTATCAATCTCAAGTAACTTGTGTATCCTTTTCATTATGTATTGTGTGGGGTTTAGGGTTCTTCGATGTTTTGTTGTGGTTTAGTAGAAAGAATGTTCATATGAAAGGACTTCCAACAATTACATCGATTCTATGGACAAATAAATAATGCTTTCAAAGAATTCAAAGTGTGAAATTGTTAATAGATGTGAAGTTCCTGAACTCTGAAACCGTTATTTGTTATTATTTATATATGTACATCCATAGATATTAACAATTTTTATAAAAAAATTACTCCAAAGAATGTCTGAAGCCTCAACTCATATTTTTATTTAAATAATAGGATAGCTTAAACACATTAATAATTCATAAAATACAATATTTAGATTTCGTATTGTCATTATTTCTTCATATAAATTTATTAACAAAGTCTAGTTGCTGTTTAAATGTACTATTCTTGTACTGTTCCTACTTAATCACAATTTTATAATGTTGATTTTAATCACATTTGTATAATATGATAATTAAATCAATAAAATATCATATGTGTATTAATAATTTTTGGTATATAAAAATACCCAACACTAAACTGTCAAAATGTTAATACTTGACTCGTTAGTTGTATAAAGTAAAAATTATTTATCATTTAAATATTGAATGGCTTATAAAAAATAACAATCAATCAAATAAAATATTTATATTTAATAATAATTATATGAAAACACCACCAAAGAGTAGCATTTTGACGGTTAAAATGTACAATACATACTTTTTGGGGTGAAAAATCACAATTTTTGTAGTGTAAAATATGTTTTATGCCGTTTAAATAATAAAATTACTTAAAAAAATTACTGATTAATAAAATACTATATTTAGATTAAGTTATTATAGTAAATTTTTCTTATAAAATACCACCATACCGTACGTCAAAATGTACAATTCATACTTTTTCTAGAGAAATATCACAATTTGTATTATAAAATTATGTTTTAACTAATTTAAGTAATTGGACGGCTAAAATACATTATCAATTAACAAAAAAGCATATTTAGATATGGTATTTTATAAAAAAAATCATTTAAAAGAAATAGCGGCTGTCAAAATATCGTACAACTCTTACTTTTCGTGTAAATAATTACAAGTTTGTATTGTATTGTAAGTTATTTTTAATCTTATTTAAATAATAAAATAGCTTGAATACATTATAAATTATTAAAATACCATAAATACCATTAAAATACCAAAAAAAATCATATAAAAAATGTCGCTAATTGTGTGTGTCATAAATCAAATTATTATAAAAATCACACTTCATATCCCCATTAGTCGTATAGTTTTCAACGTAAAATTTTAACATACGGTTCAAACTGAAAGTGGATAGTTTAAATACAAGATCCATTAGCAAAATGTGGCATTTGAAATAAATATATTTGTATATAATCCATATAAAGGCGCCGCCGGAATGTGAGGGGCGTGTCCGAGGCGACAGGTTAGCAGGGCTGTTCCAAGAAGTGTCTGCTGAAGATCCAAAACATCCATCTATCTCGATAAATATATATATATATATATATATATATATATGTTGTTTGGATAGAATACAATAAACCTGGACCGCACATAAATTATATCCGCAACAATTATGTCTTCTCATTGCTAACGGATTGAATTTATTTTATTACATAAACGGTTCCAATTTTCCCATGCAATAAAAAAACAACGATAATAATAAATATATATATATATATATATATATATATATATATATATATATATATATATATATATATATTATATATATATATATTTATATATATATATATATATATATATATATATATATATATATATATATATTATATATATATATATTGTATATATTAACTATTACATTCAGGCATTTTTAAATATTTAATAACCTATTTATGAATATTTATGTATATATATATATATATATATATATATATATATATATATATATATATATATATATATATATATATATATATATATATATATTATATATATAAAGCTCAGTTGGGCGTTAAATAAATTAATATATTCATTTACACATTCATGATGATATGGGAAATGTCCGGATTATCAAATTTCACAAGTACTAAAAGAAAAAATTCCAAAATCACTATATATATATATATATGCTTGTTTAAACTCCCCTGGAGCAATCTACCTTATTAATTAATATGACTAAACATCCAGTTATTATTTAAACAAGCAAATATGTTTTATAGTATACGGTAATAATTATTTAAACAAATAATAATAATAACCAAATTTATTTTATTTATATGTATAGAGGGTGGACTAATTGAGAATATTTTAGGGGGTGGTAAAATAAAGAATATATTGAATCGAGCTCGGGCTAGAAATTAAGCAATTATTTTTTTTGTTTTTAATTATTAACAAAAATATATTTTTTCCCCTTATTTTTGCGACCTACCTGTAAATTATTCGGTGATTTTGCTGTGTGACCAATTACGACCTTTGATGAACAATTTGGACATAAAATCTACACATTCATGAAACAAAGTATAGTTTTTCAGACTAATGCTAGAATAGAACACATTTTTGTTGAAAAAAATATATTAAATGCATTCTTTTTTATTAAATCAAGTACTCAAAATAATTGTAGAGGCAAATTGACTTATCACAAATGTCTGTGTGACCAATTACGACCTTTAGTGAGCAACTTGGACGTATAATCTACACATTCATCAAACAAAGTATAGTTTTTCAGACTAATGCTAGAATAGTACACATTTATCTTGAAAAAAAAAATTAAATGCATTATTTTTAATTAAAACAATTGTAGAGACAAATTGACTTATCACAAATATATGTGTGACCAATTACGACCTTTGGTGAGCAACTTTCACATAAAATCTACACATTCATGAAACAAAGTATAGTTTTTCAGACTAATGCTAGAATAGAACACATTTCTGTTGAAAACCATATAATATATGCATTCTTTTTTATTAAAGCAAGTATTCAAAATAATTGTAGAGGCAAATTGACTAATCACAAATATCTATGTAGCCAATTACGACCTTTAGTGAGCAACTTTCACATAAAATCTACACATTCATCAAACAAAGTATAGTTTTTCAGAGTAATGCTAGAATAGTACACATTTATGTTGAAAATATATATTAAATGCATTCTTTTTTATTAAAACAAGTAATCAAAATAATTGTAGAGGCAAATTGATTCATCACAAATGGCTGTTTGACCAATTACGACCTTTAGTGAGCAACTTTCACATAAAATCTACACATTCTTGAAACAAAGTATAGTTTTTCAGACTAATGACCGTTGAAAAAATATATATTATATAAAAAAATAAATATACTGCAGCAATGTACATAAGATGACTGAAGAAATTCGTTAAGTTACCGTTACCGCAGCAGTTTGCCAATCAAAATCTGGTTTATTTCGATAACAAAATGGGGGGAATCCATAATCTAAATAAAATAATTCAATGCCTTATAGAAATGCTATACTCTAAATTAAGAAATGTCTCAATGGTGAATGCTTACGTAATAATTACTGTAGAAATTGGATCATTCAAAGACTATTATTATAAAAAATGGCATTGACAACAACGGTATTTAAACCCGGTTCATCAACTTGATGATAATGTATTCATTTAACTGGATTATTGCTCCCGCCAAAAATCAGCTGACGGGTCGTTGTATTCCCGCCAATATGGTTTTTTGTGAAATTGTTGTGTTTTTTTTGGATGGGTAGTCCACAAAGGCAGTGTATGCGGGTTCTGTTCCCGGTAACAAGAATACATACAAAGAGTCTGCCCTTCAGCCACTCAATAGGCCAATACAATGACTGGAGGAAGACTCGCAAGGGCAGGTACAGGAACCACCATTTACAAGCCATAATACCCAAACTATGATGACTAAATAACCAGCAGTTATAATTCCGAAGATTTGACTCGAGTCTTAAAAAATATATGAAAAGAGTACGTGTCTCCATTCGTCCCATACGTCAAATCATAGATATAAATAATTAGTGTAAACCCGTGTATTGTTGCACTCTTCTCTCCTATTCGATAAAGTCATAAGTGTGTCTCCCTCACTCAACACATTTATAGTGACCACTGAGAGTGGTTGTGACAATACTTTCCATGTTACAGAAGTAGTCTTTGGTATAAACTTCACCTAAATGTATTTGAGTGTATGTTTGAGTCTATATGACATGTAGTAACAATGCATTTACCCATTTTACTGTGAAATATTACTGAAGATGTTTACAGTATAATGTTTGTCAGGTAACTCATGTTTTTGGCCACTTGATCCACTTGAACTAAGCACGCATTTGGCCACCCATGCGATATCTGTGCGTCAAATACATTCTTCAACATGTCACTATTTGACGTTTGATACCAATGAACTTTTATCTATAGAACGGCCTTGCATTTATTCCCGCATACTTTCAACCGTGGCTGGTCACTAAATACACTCACACATACATTTATTGGTGCGGTTTTTATAGAATATTGGCATTTCTATACATATAAGCTTATTGTAATATAAGCTTAAATATCCCTATTCACCCCAATTTAATAGTAATTGAAAACAGCATTTTATTTTCGTCTAAATTAATCCATTCGGGGTGATTAGAGACATTTTTTGTATTTGTTATTTAATATGTATTACATAAATAGCGCAATCTCTATTCAATATTTAAAAAATACCGTTTTTTTGTGACAGAGTTTATTTATATTTTTATTATGGTCACCCATGCAAATTCGTATCATGTATTGATGATTTTCTTTAGATTAAGAGATAGGCGCTGCTTCTACCGCCTCGCTAATTCAAATTCCATTGTATGTATTCGTAACCGGGCATATTCGAATGTATGACGCAATATTGCATGGCGCTTCTATAGATAAAAGTTCACTGACTTATATAAATATATAGGAAGAAAGAGATTTTGTATGACAGCCGCTTGAGGCGCTGCTTCTACCGCCTCGCTAATTCACATTCCATTGTATGTATTCGTAACCGGGCATATTCGAATGTATGACGCAATATTGCATGGCGCTTCTATAGATAAAAGTTCACTGACTTATATAAATATATAGGAAGAAAGAGATTTTGTATTACAGCCGCTTGAGGCGCTGCTTCTACCGCCTCGCTAATTCACATTCCATTGTATGTATTCGTAACCGGGCATATTCGAATGTATGACGCAATATTGCATGGCGCTTCTATAGATAAAAGTTCACTGACTTATATAAATATATAGGAAGACAGAGACTGCTTTTACTACTCGTACTATTTATCTGTTACTTATATCCAAGGATAAATAATGTGTAATGCATAAATAGCGCAATTCGATATTCAAATTTGTTTGTTTGTTACAATT